>OMNN01103004.1:0-14044 GCA_900302755.1 Chromis chromis
ATTGACTTGTTTTCATATATTTTTTATTTAATAAAGTTTAGGTTTCTGCTTATCCTATCTGTAGTGCCCTGTATGTTAGGTTGTATTTATTATGATCTGTATGCAATGATGTCAGATAAAAGTAATTTAAAAAAGATGTACAACCTCTTTGGAAGTAAAGTGCAGTTTAAATAAATTAGGGGGGAAAAAAAGATCAAGTGTTTCTATATATATATTCATCAACAAGGCCAGAGACCCCAGTGACACCTCCTCTCTCCCCTCACCCTCCACCATAGACATCAGTGCCTTACATGAAACAGGATTATCATGCTCTGCACATCCCCAGTTGTTTATGACATATGCTACAACAATTCCCAAGCAAATAATTTGCACATTCCTGCACTTTGTAAATATCTCGGGAGTGTGCCTATGTTCCCACAGCCCTATGTTCTCACATTTCTAAGATTTGTGTATTTGTGTGGAAATATCTTTATTTTCCCTTTGTGTAAACGGGGTCTTACAAATGTGAGACATGTGGGAACATAGGGATGTGGGAGCATTGGGATGTGGGAACATAGGGTTGTGGGAGGGAGGTAAGGATGTGGGAACATAGGGTTGTGGGAACGTAGGGTTGTGGGAACATAGGGTTGTGGGAACATAAGGTTGTGGGAACATAGGGATGTGGGAACGTAGGGTTGTGGGAACATAGGGTTGTGGGAGGGAGGTAAGGATGTGGGAGCATAGGGATGTGGGAGGAAGTAAGAATATAGGGTTGTGGGAACGTAGGGTTGTGGGAACATAGGGTTGTGGGAACATAGGGTTGTGGGAACATAGGGATGTGGGAACGTAGGGATGTGGGAACGTAGGGTTGTGGGAATGTAGGGTTGTGGGAACGTAGGGTTGTGGGAACATAAGGTTGTGGGAACATAGGGATGTGGGAACGTAGGGTTGTGGGAACATAGGGTTGTGGGAGGGAGGTAAGGATGTGGGAGCATAGGGATGTGGGAGGAAGTAAGAATATAGGGCTGTGGGAACATATGGTTGTGGGAACGTAGGGTTGTGGGAACATAGGGTTGTGGGAACATGGGATGTGGGAACGTAGGGTTGTGGGAACGTAGGGTTGTGGGAACATAAGGTTGTAGGAACATAGGGATGTGGGAACGTAGGGATGTGGGAACGTAGGGTTGTGGGAACGTAGGGTTGTGGGAACATAAGGTTGTGGGAACATAGGGATGTGGGAACGTAGGGATGTGGGAACGTAGGGTTGTGGGAACGTAGGGATGTGGGAACGTAGGGATGTGGGAGGGAGGTGGGAATATAAGGATGTGGGAACATAGGGCCTAATTTTCAAAAAATTCAGTGAAAAAAACAAATGTGGGAACATAGGGCTGACCCCAAAATCTCCATTACTTTTTGACACCTAAAAATCCTTGGCTTTACTCCACTTGCTGTTTGACTTGTAACACTTCTTATAACATTGTCTTTTGATTTGCAACACTTACTTTCTTCTTACATCTTGTAATCCTTTAAAAGAAATCTCTGCTTGTCAGTATTAACTTTAATGCACGAAATCACCACTTGAATTCCTGATGTGTGAATCCCTACTTGGCAATAAAACTGATTCTGATATTATAAAGGGGTACCCACACATATGTAGAGCTGTTGGATGTCTTATTAACTGACACATAATTAACCCTAATCAGACATCTTGACTGTCAGTTTCTGCATGTATAGAAACAGTGATGTCTCACCCAGACTGCATGAGGAAGATGTCAGTGTGCACAAATGATGAAGAGATGAAGAAGGGTCTGCCTCACATTTGCAGACGGTGACATTTACATTGTGTCCCGCCTACAAGGCGTGGAATCGTGTCTCCTTTCCACAAGTATTTCACTGGGGAGAGAGGGGGATACCGAGAGGCACCATCGATGGCCCAGACAAGGCTGAGTAGCACCGAGTATTGACATTAGAGGACAAGAAACCTTTGGTTACGAAAACACAGAGTGAAGCCATCATCTGCCTCCTGCGAGAGAGAGGGAGAGAGAGAGAGAGACTGGCTGCATCCTGACTGCAATGGAGGAGCGGACAGGGACAAGCCGGAATGGATGACTGAATAACATTAGCCGCCTTGTGAGGAGCAGCGCTGGTTCTCCCTGTATTAGCGGGTAAGTTTGCTGTTTTGCATCACTTTGAGACGAACAATTAGCGGTTAGTTGTCTGGATTAGCCGCTGTTTTTGATAAGCAGCTTGATTTCGCTGCATCAGTCTGAGGGGCTCCTTCTGGGTACCATAGCTCCAGTCCTGCCTAATCGATCACCTATAATCAGGCCTTAAGCAGAACTTAAATAGAAGAAGGTTTCCCATAAAAGAAGCGTGTTTGACGGTGTGAACACGCTTCTGTTAGGGGAAACCTTGCTAACTGATAAGCCAACAAACGGTTCTCTGACATGCCAGAGGACGCCTGTTGTTGCGCCTCAGGCTGAAATAACGTGAAATTCCCTCAATTAAATCATTTCACGTGAAGAAGAAAGAATTAAAAGTTCCCTAAGATGTTTATCTCCTACAGAGAGCAGCTTTGTTCCTTCTGCTAGCCAGAGGGGGCGCCACTCCGTGTGTTCAACTAGCTAACATGAAAGTTGGGCGCTTCACACAGTTTCCATGTGTCTTATTTCCAGCAGCCTGGACTGAAGCCCCCCTCCGAACCGCATTAATAAAAAAAGAAACAGTAAAATGGCGTCAGAAACATCCGGGTCGCGGTGAAAAGTGAGTGAAAAGAGGAGAAGTTGGGGAGTGAAAAGAGGCTGCGACCCTCCGCACCGTCCGCCTTCTGCTGCTCAGGCTCCTTAGCGGTTGTTGCTAAGCTACCGCCACAGCGCGTGCAGCCAAGTAAATGTTGTAAACTGGTTTCAGCTCGAGCTCCCAGTTAGACAGCAGCAGGGCCACTGGGCTGAAGGGATACTTCTCATGACTTTAAAGTTGTCCAGGGAAATAGTACAGCCATTATTATGCAATATAATGTATATAATGTAAGCAGACATATTAACATGCACAGGTGTAATTACTCCCAGTTGCATGCTGGTCCACTGGGGTCAGCCCTGTGTTCTCACAGCCCTATGTTCCCACATTTGTATGAACTTTTTTTCCCTGAAAATTTTGAAAATTAGGCCCTATGTTCCCACAGCCCTATGTTCCCACAGCCCTATGTTCCCACATAATCGAAATAATCGTTTTCTTACGATAAAAACAGGTTTTTTGTGTAAATGAGAGGCCAAACCGTGTGGAAATATCTTTATTTTCCCTTTGTGTAAACGGGGTCTTAGAAATATGAGACATGTGGGAAAATAGGGCTGTGGGAACAGGCATGCTCCCGGTCCACTTGCATGACTTGTCATAACAGAATCAGCTTTACTGGCCAAGTCTGTGAACACATACAAGGAATTTTTGCACAGGTATAAAACACACATGCATTTAAACAAAAGGTTACAGAAATAAGTGTTTGACCACTTTGTACAGCTTTAGCTATATGTAAAAGTACATGTTGCAAGAGGTCCAGAGTTTAAGTACAAAATTAATGTTCAATAAAGTTTAGTGCAAAATGCATTTATTAACAATAACCGAGTTATTGACATATTATAGTATAGAAAGATTATTGTCATTGCACAGTGTACAGTGAAATTAAGCAGCAATTCTGCATTCAGTGCATTCACACAATCACACAACAGTAAAAAATGTGCAAATTTAAAAATCTAGTTCAAAAATAGTACGTACACGTGTAACCGATGAAAATAGTGATATAGCTTATCATGTACTGCCCATTTGGTGTCTATGAAGACAGTAGGGTAATTGATGTTGCACCTCTGGATATTGTACATTGCTGAATATTTACAAAAATTAAATGGCTCATAGAAGTGCAAAAAATGTAAAGGCTAATGGTAGTGATACAAATGGTAGGTGGAACAAACTAATACTTTTATGTGAAAGTAGGACTTTGGAGGGAAGACACCTCACCACAATATGGGATAAGAGCCTTCTCTGGGTCATGGGGAAGTTGCCCCATTTACAAGATTTTACATTCAGCTTTAAAAAAAACTAACTTTTAGTCTGTTATGATTCAATTACACACTGAATTAGTTCACTTTTGCATAGTTTTTGTTTACATATTATATTGAAATTCACAGTATATATGGATTAAAAGGAAATAGGTGTTGTTCTTAAGGGGTGCAACCAAACTCGGTTTACCCTATGTGATGTTCAGGTTCAGGGTTGGACTTCAGATTGAGTTGTTTCTGCCTGATATAAAGCTCAGCAGAGTGATGAACTGTGTCTGGTAGTTTTGGTGTTCAGTGCTCTGTATTGCATGTTCTATTCAGGGTGTTGTGGGTCTGCAGGGATGTTACCTGCCTGTTTCCTTACTCTAGACATGTATAAGTCCTGGATGGAAGGCCTGAATGATTTTATCGGCAGTCTGTCTGTTGTTTTCTGTCTCTGTTTCGTTAGTCGAGCCAAACCAGACTATAACTGAAGTGCAGAGAACAGACTGAATTATAACCCCAAATAAAGCTAAGCTGTAAATATTTAGAACATTTTACAAGCTTTTAAAACTTGTATTTTTGCTGAGATGCGTCACTCACTGTGCTTTCAGAATCTGACTTTTTCATTATTGTCTGTTGTGGGCCTTTAGAAGTTGTGGCAGTATATACCAAAGGAATTATAAATAATTCCTTTGGTGGCTGATAGAGGTTTACTTGGTGCCCATTTAATTTGCCTTATGTTCCTCCCTGTAGTCATTTGAAAGTTATGCCATTGTACTAGTGAAAGTGATGAGTTAATAAACAGCAAGGACAATGTCACTGGATGGATTGTCAAGTCAAGTCAAAAAGTCAAGTCAACTTTATTGTCAATTCTGCCATATGTACAGGACATAGATGGGATTGAGATGCCGGCACAGTTGAAAAACAGCAAAGACAAAGATGCTAAGAAACAAGCAATGCAGTGCAATGGATAGTGCAATAGTGTAGTAAAATACTGCCTGGCTGGTGTGCAAGTAGACACATTTACAGATGGCAGTACAGTATATTTACAAATGTAAAAAGCAGTGCAATATATTGTAACTGGTGCAAAATAAAATGCAGTGATAAAACATTGGAAGGAAATCTTAAATATTTTCGTATAAACTACCACTACTAAGGTTATGACATGAAAAAAATGACATCTGTTCTTGTTTGTCTACTTGATGTTCATCACATTTGATTGCATGGCAATGTTGGAAACTAGAATTTTCAGGTGCTTTCATAATTACTTCCTAAAAAGATCTAGAGATAATTATTTGTCCTTGTTGGCAGTTTAAAAAGTAATATAATTTTGTTAATTGATGGCGTAAATCATAACTGGAAATATCAGTAGTCCTGCATACTGCATAGATATACAGTAGCTGGTATACCAGACATAGCTTTAACACTGTTTAACACTGTGCAAATGTACAGCCAGAAGTCAGTGCTGGAAAATGTACATTAGTACCAGAACTTGTGGAAAACATTCTGGTCTTGTTTTTTGCGAGAGAACAAACTTTTCAGCAGGCCAGGCTCAGAGATCACACGTTATGTGATGCGATGGACAGTCTGCTTGAGGATGCGGAGGCGGTGCAGTCTCTCCGTCAGATGGTTCGTTGGAATTCGAATTTAATTGGCAGTTTTCACTCTGCATCGCTCACAGAATCCACCTATAATTTGTCGTAGTGGATATTAATGTGCTGTGTATCATCCCCTGTCAGTCCGCTAAGCTCTGTGGCGACAAATTATGCTGAGAACACAGTTCAGTGATCCCGTGCTTCAAAGATGTTGAGATTCAAAAGGATCCAGGCGTGCTTATTATTCACTGTGCAACAGCTTAAATTTTTATTCCAACTTTGAGATGTTGTCATCACAAGGGGCTGACGACTGCAGTGCAAAGACACACTGACAACTGATGCTGTATGCTGGTGAACAAATTGTGCTTTATTTCATCACTGATCAAAGCAGAACAGTGTCAGATGTCACAACCAGTGTTGATGTAAACTGGCAGGTGAACATATTTATAGAACAAACATCCAAACTCCTCAGAAAGATTGTGCTGCAGCACTGATGAATCTTGAGGGAAGACAGTTGTTGGTTCAGGTTGGTTCAAGAGGGGTTTGTCTCACATGTAACAGAAGGGTAATGATTAAAATTTCTTTTCAAATGAGGAGCAATAAGCCGCACAAAGTACATCCTGAGAGCACTCTGAATGCAAAGGGCTACTTGGAGAACAGCAGTGTTGTTTTTTTTCTTTCCTTTTTGTCGCTGTCTTCCAATCACAAGCAGAGTCTGTCAGAAAGCTTTTCATGCTTTCTTCATGTTAGAGCAGAGAGAGATCTCATTCTGTTGCCAAAGACTGCTCCCTGTTGTGCTCTTCCTGCTCTTTTATTACAGTGTTTTTGTCGCAAATAATTAAATATGTTTCATAAGCGTCAGCGCTTTAATGAAATTTAGAATTAAGATGATGCCTTTTTAACATAGGCAGAGGAATTATCTAAGAATTTGACCTTTATTTAATTAGACAGTTGTATAAACTGTAAATATGTCAGCTACATACAAGTGAGCAATCTGAATGGAATTTGAGCAGATGGTCAGAAAGCAGCATCTCATTTTGTTCTAATTTGTCTGCAGTTTTTGGATGCATACAGCCGATGTCTGTATTTACTTCTTCATTGCCAAAATGCAAAACTTAAAAAGTGTCTGAGGATGTAAAAGTGACATTTTTAATAATAAATACAAAGTCAGAAGGGTTTTTAAAAGAATGACGCAAAATTAGTTGAAGTTTTTTAGGTTATGTATTTGCAAAGATTTAAACACGTCAAGGGTAACAACATTCTGCAGACCCAGAGCCCAGTATGTGGAAGGCTTGACCCAAGCAAGATATTTATGTGACTGTGTGTGTTTGTGACTGTGTGTTTGTGAGTGTGTGTGTGTGGGTGGTTTTTGTAAAACAGTCATGCTTATTGATCTGTTCTCTGACAGATTCAGTTCAGAGAAGAGAAAATGCAGGGATTCAGCAAACTGAGCTTTTTGGGCTTCAAGGAAATCAAGGTTTTGCACTTGCATGACCAGTGTGTGGGTTTCTGTGTTCACAGGGGAGCTGACACAGAGGTTTATACAGCAGAGCTGTGAGAGTGACTGACCCCATCTGCATTTATCCATTAGGTGAAGTATAACCCCTGGTTCATTTATTCTGAAGTTAAGCAACCTTCTGACAGACAGCAAAAAACTCAAAAATGTTTTCGCTTTGCTTGGATGTAGAACAAAGAAATAAGTTCTAACAATAAAATGAGACTTTGTTACCAAAAGTTTGGTGTTTTTTTCCCTGCAGGTTGCTAACAATAAGACAGCCATGCCGCCCCCAGCTGACATTGTAAAGGTGGCTATTGAATGGCCCGGTGCCAACGCTCAGCTCATAGAGATGGACCAGGTCTGTATTTGTGTACAACATGACATTAAACAGCACTCCAGTTTGCCTCTAATGCTCAACTTTTGCAAGCCATTAGAGTGTAACGTGGTAATTAAAGGGGAAAATCATGCACAGCTTTAATTTGTTTTTTGAATGTGAAAGGCATGAGTAATGATGTGAAGTGTTTTAGTTATGCAGAATGCAGGAAAGTCCCTGTAATTGTAGTCGTGATAAATTGGATGGACTAAAGATAGATTTAAGAAATGTCAGCTGTGATCATTGTGATATTAAAAGGCAATTTGGGGAGGGGTGATTTATGTTTCATTTCAGCCCTTTTAATGTTGTAATTTTGCATGTTTGCAATGTTTTTTCCCCCTTGCAGAAAAGACCTTTGTCCTCAATAATTCGGGAAGTATGTGATGGGTAAGCACCGCTCCTACACGTTTTAATATTTTCCAGATGGTTTTAATTGTCTCTAACATTCTGTTCAGTAACTAATTGAGAGAATATTCGTCTTCCTCTTAATTTTGCTAAAACAATGTGAGAGGGGGTGGCACGGTGGACTAGTGGTTAGCACTGTCGTCTCACAACTAGAAGGTTCTGGGTTTGAATCTCCTGAGAATCTGTCGCTCCGGCTTCCTCCCAAAGTCCAAAGACATGCTGAGGTTAATTGGTGATTGTAAATTGTCCGCAGGTGTGAATGTGAGTGTGGTTGGTTGTCTGTCTCTATTACCCCTTTTCCACCGAGCTGGCTCGGGTGCTAGTTCGGAGCCAGAGCCTGACTTAGCACCAGTTCTTTGTGTTTCCACCACCTAAGCACCGGCTCCAAGTTCTAAAAACTGGTGCTTAGCAAGCACCAACTCTTTGCTGGGCCAGAGCTAAGAAACGAGTACGTCAGGGGCTGGGGCGGGGTTATCATGACCACCGATCACTGGTGGAAAGGGACACACTAGCTGTCATTTTTCGCCAGGACGTCCCTGGTCCGATCGCAGATGTATTGGAATAACTACCGGAACACACGGAAGTTTAGCACAAACTGTTGATCGCTGAATTCCGGTACAATTGTGTCCCACCAGTAGCGCGATCGCGGATGTCCCCAGGCAACTGGCAACCTCCGCCTTGCAATCAGCCTTAAGACCATCTATAAAGATAAACATAGATATTATCATCAACTTATTGTGTTTGTTTAACTGCTATGTAATGGATGCAAGCGTAGTCATTTTACGGTGATGCAGTGGCATGGCTCCAACTTTGCTCCTTGCCAATGGAAAAGCAAACAGGTTCTGAGGAGGTGCGAGATTTGAACCAACTAAGCACCAGCACTAAACTAGCACCTGGTTCTGCTTGGTGGAAAAGGGGTATATGTGGCCCTGTGATAGACTGGCGACCTGTCCAGGGTGAACCCTGCCTTCACCCCAAGTCAGATGGGATAGACTCCAGCCCCCCGTGACCCTACAGAGGATAAAGCGGTGTATAGAAAATAGATGGATGGATGGATGGATGGATGGATGGATGGATGGATGGATGGATGGATGTGAGAGGTTTTAATTAGGTTAAAGGCAAAGACTGTATAAAAAAGATGGACGTAATGATTTGATTTTTTAAACAAATCATTATGATTTTTTTCTTAAATAAAATTACCTCCTTGTGATAAGTGTCTTGGCGGTCCATCTGAAAATACTTTTATAATAAAATAGAAGTAAGGCCTCAAAGTTTGTGACAGCCTGGACCCGCTATGTTGATATGAAGGGCTCATTCTAAGCTGAGGAAAACGAAATGTTTTTATACACTAATGAAACCATAGATATAAAGACTTTATTTAGGCTAATAGATCCCTCTAAATAATATTTCAGTTTAATTGCCAACATTTATTTATGCGTAATATTACCTCACAACCTCAGAATGCTTCTCTTTTAGGCACAGCTTTTTTTCTTGTCTTGTGTTTTTTTTCTTTTTCTGAGCAATATCTGGCACAAGAATTACCTTATCGACCAATAAAGTTCTATCTTATCTTAGCTTAGCTTAAATTTGACACACTGGTTCTTTAAAAAAAATTTAAATATATGAAATTCGAATTGTAATCAGTTTGGTCATTGTGGTGCCTCGGATGGATAGATTAGGTCAGTACAGTAAAAGGTTAGCACATAACAAGTACATTCAAAGAAATATTGAATATGTGAATAGCAGTATATGGTCTGTATATGGCACTGTGCATAATAAAGCTAAAATGGTTTTGGAGAATATTTCCTCCTTGGTTGAAATGATGCTCAGTACAATGCTAGAAGTTACGTAACTGGAAAAAACAGAATGTGCAGAAGAATTGCAGCTGAGCTCTGACTCTGTGCTGTCATTAAATTTATGTGCCGTAAAGCAGCAAATAATTCTTTGTTGTTCTAACCCAGAGGCACTCGTGTGACACTCTGAGAGGTATTATTTTTAATGAACGCCCTTATTCATAGCTATATTCAGTTCATCTGTTTAACTCGTATTTTTTTATACAAAGGCTAATCTTTTGAAGTGGCTGTGGCTGGTGCTACCTGCTGGTTCAGGATAAAACAAAATCATGTCCAGGGAGAGAAATGTTCCACTTCTACTTAGGTTTTAATCTTGAGCGTTGCATGGTAGAAAGACTATCTAATAAAAATGGTGCGTGTCAATGATGCAGGACTAAAAAGATATCAGAAAATGACAACTCCTCTGCTGTTTCATCACTGACTGTAAGACGTTACATAAACCTACTTCCCCATTGTTTTTAGCTGTGATTTTTGAAATCACTGTTGTCTTTGTGTTTTTTAGATGCTTGCATTTTAGAGACGAATACTGCAAATTTGATCTCTCCCATCCACCTCTTAGCTGGGCTGCATCTACCCACTGCCTCCCTTTACCATTTGAAACGGAAAATTCTTTGCACTTTACTGTTAACACCCACTGGATACTTCTCCTCCACAATCTCTCAGTTTTGCCACTCGTGTAAATACAACTGCTGGAGGGAACTATCTGACTTTGAGCAACCTTTTGTTCGTGCATACTAGAGTGTGCTGCATTAAAACATTCCTGCATCGTGTTCCACTGATTCTGTAGTATCTAACAGTTAGAATGAATCTGAATTTTTTTCTCTTTGTTTATCTGCAGCTGGTCTTTGTCAGGCTCAGAGCAGTTTGCTCTGCGTTATGCTGATGGTCCTCAGCTTTATATCACTGAGCAGGTCAGCATCACCGTTTTCTTCTTCTTCATGTATTGAGAAATAGTAAATCACTATAGAATTTCAGTATTCCTCCTTTATTATCTTACAGAGCCGTGGTGACATCAAGAACGGGACCATCCTTCGATTAGCAATTTCTCCTGTAAGTAAATTTTGTTCATAAACACATGCTTTTCTCTCTCCTCAGGAAGTTTTGAAATTGTAACTTGCTTAAAACTCAAAACCATTAGCTATTCACACAATGATTTACTGGTTTGTATTCTTATTTTGCACACATACCCACGCTCTACTTTACATTCTTAATGTGCCGTTGAAAATATGAGTTCATCCAAAAAGACCTTGTGAGTTTTTCTCTTAATACATGCTGGTCGTGACTCCTGAACTAAACTGTCAGTATGTCACGGTAGGGGCAGCGCTGCTTTTAAAAGAATGAGTTAATGTGATTTACCAAAAGTGTTTTAACTGATAATTGAAATATTAGTATTATAAATGGAGTTGTTTTTTCTAATGCTTTGGCTGTATCCTCTGAATGCAAGCAGTCAGATGAACAAACAAGTTTTAAATGTGGTCAAGTTAACTTTGAGAAAAGATGAAAGTGCAATCATCAGACCCGTTATTACCCATTATCAACTTCATGGTCAGTGTAGTTTTGTTTTTATGCTCTGTGTCTATATTTCTAAAGGCAGAGCCCTTTACTTTTTAAAGTTCTCTGTCTAGCCTTTTACAATCAATCAAACAGACCAACATTTTCAGACAAAAAACAGGTGAAGAGTGAACCATATCCACATCAATCTTCATCTCTATTGAAATTTCACCAGATTCGCTGACATGGATGGATGAGGTGACTCATGAACGTCTCGCTGTGTGTTTGTGACAGGGTCGTGCTGCTCGTCAGCTGCTGGAGAGGATCCAGTCTCATGGTATCGATGCTCGCCTCGAGGCTCTCAAAGAGCTCGCCAAGCTGTCTGCAGACCCAACCTTTGCCACAGAGTTTATCAACATGGAGGGCATTGGCACACTGGCTCGTCTAGTCGAGAGCGGCACCCAGTGAGTGCTGATTTAGTTTTTGACAGCTCACTGTGCTGATAGTTTGATGACAGTTTGTTGTAATGTCTGTGCAAAAGTTGCTAGTTTTCCTTAACCCTCTAAACCAAATGCAGTTCCTGGGCAGGTTTTGCTTCTGTCACATTATTACTCACTGTGGGCTCATTTGTGACTGAAGCATAAAGTCCTGCATCTCTATGGAAACAGCACAACTATGGCTTGAAGGAGAGAGAACTCAGAAATATATTTTGTGCATTATGGCGTCGTTATAACGCAATGAATCCAACAATAGAAAAAAATAAAATGAACAATATTTATAATAATGTACAATATTTATAATAATAAGTGCCCTCAGGTGTTACCAACACTGAAAATAAAATGGTGATGCTGCATACTAAAGATATTTTACTACTTACATTTATAATTTGTCTCCATACTTGTTCAACCCCTTTCTGTGTAAACACAGCCTGCAGTTCAGCCGAATAGTCCCTGAATTTTTGTAACGTGTCTGTTAGTCGCATCAGAGCCATGAATGACTTCTCAGTTGCACCAATGAGCACAGAGTTTTTCGTTTTTTACAGAATCCTTGAATTGTTAATGTTTTATTTTTGGAAACTTTTTACATGAAAATTAAGTATTTTGGAGGAAATATCGCAATTTTAAGCTCAGATTTGGTTAAATTTAATTCAGAATTCCACATCACACATGATTAGTTCAAGGACCGTTAAAAAGGTGTTTTTACAGTTTTTGGCTCTGATAAATGTCCAGTAATTTTGGTGATTTTTAAAAATAGATATTACGTTTTTCAAACACACCAGTGGGTGTTGAGGTTCCGAGGGTTAATGTTAGTGTTTGGAACTGGTTATCTTTTTTGCATACTTAGAGTTTTATAGCGATACGGTTGGCACTAACTGTCATTTACTTTCCTCAGCTTTGGTGAAATGCTGGCCTTCACTCTCACTGCCTTCCTGGAGCTGATGGATCACGGCATTGTGTCTTGGGACCTTATCTCCCTCTCCTTCATCAAACAGGTACCTCCTCCAACAAAAGAACAATTCATCAGACGCATTAAGAGTTTCACAGAAATGCAACTGTACAAGTCTCTGTTTACAATTTCAAGGTTAGTCTCTTTATTCATTTTTGTTCATGTACTTTTATTTAATTACTTGACCTTTTTTTTTTCTTTCCAAATGACGGAAATGTGTGGGTGCTGTTGCCTGGCAACTGCTCGCATTATTTAGAGCTCTGTCAGTGTGTATGTGAATAGTTTTACTCTGAAAACTTTGCTGTGGCCTTGACAGTCGCTCAGGGGAAACTTGCAGAACTCTTTATTTGGTTTTCTTTTACAAATGTGTGTGCTTTTTATTGAGAAAGGAGGTTCTAGTTGATTTAGTGGATTCACTTTCAAACTTTCAACCATTGCAGACTTATTTTGGTTTAACGCAAACACCTTCAAGTTGAACTGAATGAACTACAAAATGCACATCTGGCATGTTAAAGATTCAGAGTTACCTCCATGCTGCCTGGTCTTGGTCTCTCCTCACTCAGATTGCCGGCTACGTGAACCAGCCGATGGTGGACGTGTCTATCCTGCAGCGCTCCCTGGCCATCCTGGAGAGCATGGTGCTGAACAGCCATAGCCTCTACCATCGAGTGGCCCAGGAAATCACCGTTGGACAGCTCATCGGGCACCTGCAAGTGTGAGCACACACACATGCACAGGGGCTTCACGCACTCTGAAATGGGGGGCATGTAGCAGTGTGGGGTGTTTTAGTAATAATCCTGCTACACCGATCAGCCACAGCATTATGACCACTGACAGGTGAAGTGAATAACATTGATCATATTGGTACTATGTGGTGTTCTGCTGGAAAACCTTGGATTTTAACATCCGTGTTGATGAGACTTAGACACCCAAATAAACATTGTCCCAGAACAAGCACACTCCCTCATGCAAATGGCAACCCCAAATGTCACTGACCTACCCCCACAGGAAAATGCACCCTCCACATGGAAAGAACATCAAACAATCAGGAACATCTTGAGGAACATGACAGTGGCCCAAGATGTTGATTTGACCTCCAAACTTCCAAGACCCCATTCTGATCAAGCATCAATAGGATGCAGTGGAACAAGTTTGATTGACAGAGGCCCCACTGCACAACATCCTGGTGCCAAACCCCATAGGACACCCTGAGAGGTCCTCTTGTCCATGCCCAATGGTTCAGAGCATTTGTGACCACATAAGGGGACCAACACAATATTAGGAAGGTGGTCATAATGTTAGGCCTGATTGGTGTATAGCCGGTTTCATAAGTGTGGACTATGCAAAAAATGTTTAATGCGCATTTTTGGTTA
>OMNN01103004.1:14064-27290 GCA_900302755.1 Chromis chromis
TTTAAAGCACATTAGAAGCAATGAATAACAGAGAATGTTTCTGTGGTCCATTTTGTTGACTGTCATATACACCGATCAGCCACAACATTATGACCACTGACAGGTGAAGTGAATAACATTGATCATATTGGTACTATGTGGTGTTCTGCTGGAAAACCTTGGATTTTGGCATCCGTGTTGATGAGACTTAGACACCCAAATAAACATAGTCCCAGAACAAGCACACTCCCTCATGCAAATGGCAACCCCAAATGTCACTGACCTACCCCCACAGGAAAATGCACCCCACCACATGGCAAAAACATCAAACAATCAGGAACATCTTGAAGAACATGACAAGTTGACCTCCAAACTTCCTAGAGCCCATTCTGATCAAGCATCACCCACTGCACAACCCAGAGTACCCAAAGGATCCACTGCCAACGTCCTGGTGCCTGACTCCATAGGACACCCTGAGAGGTCCTCTTGTCCATGCCCAAGGGTTCAGAGAATTTTTGACCACATAAGGGGGACCAACACAATATTAGGCAGGTGGTCATAATGTTATGCCTGATCGGGGTATATTCACTTGTTAAAAAGGGGTAGAATATGGGACCTTTAATGATGTGTGTTTTAGGCTTGTCTTAAGGTTAGGTTTGTAACCCTCCATCATTCTCAGGATTAAACTGGGATTAAACTCTGTTCAGACCTTCAACAAAAGAAGCCAAAATCTAGTACTCTCAGCACAATTCAAAAGACACTGAGTTAAGCAGCAGGCACACAGCAGGGTTTAAGACATTACTTTGCAAAAGCCATAGCGCTGTGTCTCACAGGGGTCACTGCCATATCACACAGATCTCATGTATATGCATGGATTCCTCTCTCAGAGGACACAAACACTTGGAAGGACTTTTCAAGCACTAGCAAATGTTTCAGAACTTTTTGTTTTCATGTACGCTATCGTGGAATTTAGGCAGTCTACCCTTGCATTATTCAGAATTGCTGTTAGCACATGTTCCATGCATTATATTTCAGAAACAAGCAGTCCGCTGTTATATCCAAACATCCAATGTTAAGATCCCTTTCTGCATACTCCCGCAGTGGTTTGAGGATGGATAAAAGTGGGTACATGAAATGGAGAAGTCAGCAGAATTTGCATCCTTATTGTGACTAGACACGAGGATGAAATATTTCTATTGAAAACAGGGAAAACCTACAACCAGTCTCCTATGTCTCTGGAAAAACAGAGGATCTTTGAGCTGTATCTCGGAGCAGTGATTATGGTGGTGCAGAGTGAATGGCTGAGGTGGTCGAAATAGGAGACTGGAGGATTTTATGACTGTTCTGAATCCAGGAAACGCTTGTCTGCTTCTCCTTCTCTTCTGGTTGTCGACCAGACTGTGATAATCTGAGCGGAGTCTGTCCATCACAAACAAAAGGTTTGCACATAACCTCACCACACGTTAGATTACTTGAGGCGTAGAGGTGCTGTTCTGCTCATATTCTATTTACCTTTACATCAGCCAAAAACAGCTACCTCGACCCTAACAGAGAAAATAGAATCTAGGCTTGATAAAGGAGGAGCTAGTGCATAAAGTATTTCACACACAGTAACATTAATTCAAAACTCTTCTGAAGTTTAATTGAAAGTGCTGGAGTAACTATTGAGGAGGAATACATAGTGGGATGAAATGAATTTCCAGAGCTACACACCGATCAGCGACAACTTTACAACTATCTACCTAATAACAGAACAGTCTTGGGCTCTTGGTTGTGTTCCTCGAGCCTTCTCTGAGCAGTTTTTGTAGCGTTTGGGTGTGTTGTCCTGCTGGGGGAAGCAACTGGGGGATGTGCTTGATCTACAACAATGTTTAGGTGCGTGTCAAAGTAACCTCCACATGAAATCCAGGACCCAAGAAGTTTTAACAGAACATCGCATTGAGAAAAAATGATCAGTTTCATTCACTTCACCTGTCAGTGGTTTTAATCTTACGGCTGATAAGTGTATTACAGTAATAATAATAAAAAAATAACTTTATTATCTCCTCTGCTTAGTGCTGCTCAGTTATTGTACATCACTGTGTAGCTATGAGCTGCCCAGGGACCGCAGATAAAAATGAACTTAATGCTAACCTTGGTATACATCAAGCTCTATATGATAGAATTTCTTTTCTATTGTCATTTTTACATGGTCAGACCACAAAGTGCCTTTAAGCAATGACTTCTGAAATACCACTTACATTAACTTTAGAAATGAGAAGATAATTATCTGGCATATCCACCTGCTGTACTTCAGTCCCATACTGAACATTTATTTTAACTGACAGAATACTCAAAGCCAGATACCATAATTGCTTTCCTTTGATTTTTCCAATGAGCTCTCATGATTTTCGTTCATTAGCTCATTTTAACTCTGTGTCTTATCACAGCATGTCTTGTACCAGCTCGTGTGGAAGGATTATACCACGACCACATTTTTCCTGCAGATGCTGGCACCTTGAGTTACAGCCACTTCAAAGTCTGCTGTTAGTGCTCCATTAACCACTAGTAATTAAAATGTCACTTTAAATGCCATCGAGTGCACTGCTGTCCCTGGACTGTAAAAGAAAAGAAAAAAATGTTGCATAGAAAACATGATTTCCTGCAGTCCAGCCTCATTACCAGACTAAAGGCAGAGACATTTTGGCAGTGGCGGTGTAATGATTCCATAGCAGAGCTTTCCATGAGGGTCCTATGTAACATGTTGGCTATAATTTCCTCTCTGTGTTCACCTATGTTTTGTCAGCTAGTAAATTTGTCATGAATTAATTGGAGGGTCCAAAACTGTGTCAGAGAAGCTGATTGCTGTTGAAATAACCTTTACTTTAAGTGCTCATTCCACATATTCTGCCACTTTATTTTCAAATGGCCTCATATAAAGTCCAGATGCTACCAGCATTCATACTGTATATTTTGTGTAAGTGCTTGAAAGGAGAAATACTTTCCATACCACACAAGCACAGAGCAAATCAAAATAAAAAAAATCTCTGGGTTCATTCACTATTGGACAGCGTGATGATTCAAATGTCTGTAATAGACTGAACATGTGGCTAAAACATAATGAGCCACTCTATGAAAAGGTCTTATTTTACTTATTATACTTGAAGTGTGCTGGAGATAATAAAGGTCCTTTATGATGGTAAGTTGTTAGAAATAACTCAGCCAGGGTTAAAATATTGTCCATTTGCATTTTATGTTATGATACCATATATCCAGAATGAAATGTACCGTTATAAAATTCTCAGTGACACACTTTGAAGCTTTTACATAAATGACACATTCATGCCTGTCTTACTTTGGGCAGACATTAAAAAAAAGATCTTGGAAAATTAAATTAGGTTTTCAGAGTTTTAGGGCATTTTGCCTTGCCAGCCTCAATATAATAACTGTAAAACTATTACAACCTGAGAAGTGTTGGTATTGGCAGCTTGTCAGAGCAGGGGCAGTAAAACTGTGCCATGTGAGACAGGCTGCCATGTGCTTCCATTTCATTTGTAATTCTACAACAAGGACCTGCACTATCTGTTCATAATCCAGCAACTACACCAATGAGACACGTTGGAGAATGGCATGAATTAGTTTTTTGATCTTCAGAGATGTGTGACTGATGCCCAGAAGTTGTAACAAAAGCTTAATAGCTCTTTCTTATTGCTTTTCCATCAGAGTAACTTATGACATTTTGGGCCCGTGTCCAGCAGCCTCGCCACCGTCTGTATGGCATCACTTGGAATATTTCTGAGTGCACGGCTTTGTTTGA
Organism: Chromis chromis; assembly: GCA_900302755.1. Taxonomy (NCBI): domain Eukaryota; kingdom Metazoa; phylum Chordata; class Actinopteri; family Pomacentridae; genus Chromis; species Chromis chromis. The sequence goes on from OMNN01103004.1 coordinate 17,840, forward strand.
AAAAATGTATTTCCTTGGCTGCTTCATAAAAAACAGAATAGCAATCTAAAGGAGGACTCGGCCGTAAATTGCAGGCATATTTATGAGCGCTGCCAGATTGTTAAAGGAAATCCCACTGAGGACACCTCTGGTGGGAGAGAAGCTTTGGTCAGCTTGTGTGAAGGACATTTCTCAGCTGGATTCTGCCCAGCACCGGATCCCCTGCAGGCAAAGGCCACAAAAACAACGACTTTAAGCCGGTTAGAGTCACAGGAGGAGTCCAGAGTCAATCCTGCTTGTTTTATTTGGTTAGTTCCTCTCAATGAGCTACTTTACTACCTGTTATGATATATGGAGGTCTCGAGCAGTATGCAAGTAAAACAAATCACATAGAAGGTAGGGGTCTCTGTTGGGGAATTATTTTCACCTCACTTTTGCTGGTGCGAGCATTACTTACCTTCTCCTGAACTGGCTGCTTTCTGCAGGCAGCTTGGACGTGTGCCAGGATCACTAAAAATAAAGAAATGAGAAGAATTTAATCCCTATCACAAACATGCCACAGCCAGGGAGAGATTAAAGGCCGCTTCCGAAAAATAACATTTCTAGAGGTGGACAATAATTCCATTTATTCCACGAGATATTTTCGTTTTGTGCATGTGAGACTCATTTTTAGGTCGGGAATGAAAATCGATGCTTTTGTTTTTGGTTTGTATCGTTTTACGCAGTAGCCGTGTCGCTGAGGAATTTCTCTAGCCAGAAATAATTTAAAGTGATATTTTGAGTCAGTAATGAAAAAGGCTACTGTTTCCCAAGTTTTTATACCCCAGACCAGGAAACTCAGGTCAAGAGTGCTGATATCACTTAAGATTAGACAGAGTTCAGTTACTCTTCAGGAAAACTGCAAGGGGAAAAAAAAGTATAATTTATTAACACAATTTTCACAAGTCAAATGAAATGCATAGGCTGTAATAAACACACACAACAGACCATTTAAATACTAGAATAAACTGAGTATAGAGAATATGTGGATGTGTCGGTTTGAATCTATTTCTATGTCTATTTCTATTCTATTGAGGGCCTAGTGGTTTGTGAAGTGAACTTGTACCCAGTGGGTCACCGGTTCAAGCCCCCAGACTGGCAAGAGGTTGAGGTGGGAAAGTGAGAGCGACAGCTTGTCCCAGTCACCACCACTGTGGGCCCTTGAGCAAGGTCCTTAACCCCTGACTGCTCCCCTGACTGCTCCTAGTATGTATAGTTAAGGTTAACTTTGAATAGGATGGGTCAAATGCAGAGAAGGAGTTTCCCCAAGGGGATCAATAAAGGTTATATTATAGATTATAGATTATTAGATTATGTCAGTAGGAAACCGGTATATAGTATGAAGAATAACATATAATTCAAAAGAAATTGTGATCACACTCCCAAAAACTGTGCAAATAGACCAGACCAGTAATGCATTTGCTCAAACATATAGTGTAGGGAACAAAAAGTTAAATCTAGATTTAATAGATTCATTATTTCAAAAACCCAGAAAGTTCAAACAACTGGCCTACATCAACTTGTTTTTGTTTTTGCTTTTTTGTATTCGGTCTGGACTTCCATTTCCTGCATTAGTTTATGATTTATTGTTGCTGATTTGTATTTGTATTCTGTTTGTACACTATGTCAGGTCATGTTTGCAAATGAGAACTGATTCTCAAACATTTTTACCTGGTAAAATAAAGGTAAAATAAAAATGTAAACTCTTGCTGCAGAACAAATTCCCCCTGGTGGGACAATAAAGAAGACCTTAACCTTGACTTTGCATGTTTCTCTCACTAAGGAAGCAGCACTGCACCAAAATTTGGCAAATGCACTTTGAGGCAGATGCTGCCCATAAGGTTCTGTTTGATGAAGTTCTTAATTTATTACTCTCTGGTTTATTCATTAACTGCAGCCACTTTGATTCCTAACTGAAAGACAGTATGCTGTTTAGACTTAACTTCTAAAAAACGAATACAACACAACACACAAACACACGTAAGCAGCCTCTTATTGACCTACCTGCCAACCTGACTGTCTACCTATTGACCTGAATATGTGCGAACTTAAAAACAGCTTTACAGCAAAAATAGCTCCTGTAATCCCACACTGCCGCAGCTTGTAGAATGATTTCCAAAGACACAAACATGGTTATAGGCAAAGGGACTTCAGTGGCAAACTGTGAATTATACATTTTGTTAAATGTGTATTTGTTTGATTATGAAAGATAATTTAAAAAAAGTTCTGCTACACTTTAAAAAGTAATTCAGGAGACCTATTCCCACCACCTAAATAAATCCATGTTTGTAGGATAAAAATTCTAATTTAATTATTCAGATTAACTTTTTAAGTTGCAAACATTATTCTGATGGGTCGGGCTGGCATAATAATGTTGGTAATCACATCAACTTAATATTGTATGCAATTTATATTGACATTAGTTGATTTAAACTAAATTCCAGTTGAGGTGACCTAATTAAATTGGTTTAATAACTTTTTTTTTCCTCACCTTGAGGTCAGGATTTCAAGTTTCAAGTCCCCTACATATTTAACATTAGAGCAACTTCAACTAAAAACTAAAAAGTACATAACCATTTAAAATTCCCTTTACATTGTATTGCAGGGGGAAAATCTAATCCGCCTAACTCATTGTAGTTGAACATAATGCCTAATTGGGGCAGTAGTGCAACGGTTAAGTCTCTGGACTGTGGATCAGAAGGTCAGAAGATCGAACCCCCATTGCGGCCATTGTTGGGTCCCTGAGCAAGGCCCTTAACCCTTCCTGCTCGAGGGGCGCCGTAACGTGGCTGACCCTGCGCTCTGACTCCAACTGGGATATGCAAAAAGAAAATTTCCTGAATTTCGGGATAAATAAAGTTAATAAAATTAAAAATTGAATTAAATTAATGCAAACTGTTGTGTTTTTTGTTAGCTTTTTGCGTGTTTGTTTTTTGTTGAATGCAAATATGATCTTTTAGAGTGTAAAATCAGACCTATGGTTGACATTCTTCAACAATCTAATCCAAACTATGGTTTACCATACATACATTTGCTAAATTCATTAATGCATGGAACACAAGAAACATTAAAGATTAGTACAAAACAGTTTAAGCAGTTGGGTACTGTCCAGTTTGTATTTGAGTGAACCCACTTAAACCACTTTTTTCTTCTCTCTTTTCTGTGTCAGATTGTGACTGTGAATGTAGACAGAGTGTGGTATGCATTAGAATATGTGGCATGTGAAAAAGTAATCTCAGTATAATGCTGTAATATCCCTAAGTTGCCAGTGAAGAGCAACACTCCCCTCTGCTGTCCACCAGCTGTACTCCATCCTGCAGCTTTCACCCACTTTCATCAATTTACTTAAGCTCGGGAGTTTGACATATAAAACATCAAACTTGACGTCTAAATACGGTGTAATAAGCGTTAAGAAATTATCAGATATCCACATTCTTGCAGCGTCTCTATTTTCCGACGCTGTCACTAGATGGCGTGAATGCATCACTTGCCGAGCAGGTGACAGGTTGTGTTGCTATGGTGATGACGCTGGTCACTGCAAACGCTAGCACGTCGGTGAAACCGCTACTTCCACATTTCAAGTCATTTAAGGTGAGTAAACCCTGTTTTGCCGCTTTTGTCGTGCTTTTGTGTTTCATGTTGCGACTCCTAACGCTGATGTTGATTGCAAAGGTCAGAGATAATCGTGATTGACTGTCTTTAGGCTTGATAGTCTATAATTTCCCCTGCTTTCCCATGATGCATCGCTTTATTTTGTCTAGTAGCTCAGGGAGATGATAGGGAACTGACACAGCCACCCTCCGCTCTCACCCGACCGAGGCGAGCCGCTGTCAGCATCACCGACATGCCCCGCACAGCGGAATGCGCTTAGCCGGTGTGGCTCCTCGGTTTGACGACAGTTTAAACGCTTTTAAAGCATCGTCGACGGCCGCGTATTTTTAGCCGTAAGGTAAGCCGCCCGCTGGATAACGTTAAGGTGCAGTTGTAGCCTCGTTAGCCGCTCAGCTAGGCTAGCATCAATAACGTAGTTCCCTGTGTGGATAGACCGTTTCATTCAAAGACATTACAAAATCAGCATAATGAAATATCTATTTGGTTATCTACAGCTTATTCTGCCTATTTTAACTGTCAGTTTCAATTCGGCATTCATCCTAGCAGGTGGACTTCTATGACATTTTAACTCTTACATTGTTTTGCTCGTTAGTCTTCTTGTTTCACCGTCACAAATGTTTTAAATCGTTAATAATAGAATGGGAGCTGCTAGTATGTGCGCAATGTTGCTGGACTTTTACTGGGAGTGTGATGGGTTGGACGTATGCCGAATTTAGCAGAATACCTCCACAATGCCAAAAAAATGGCATACTTCAAATTCCAGTATTGATACGTTTGGTTGTCTGTTCAGGAGGCTGATATCTGAGTGGTTTTAAATGGGGCTAGGTGGGGTTCAACAGCACGTAGCGGGGCTAGCTAGTTTACTGGACAGCTCCTCCCTGGACAGCAGCAGTACATAACATTGGCTGCAAGGACAGGCTTTGTGATGACCCCACGAAATGCAGTGATGGCATCCTACAGTACATGAAGTCATACAACAACAACACGGAAATGTGTGGAAGTCGTTCACAGGCACAGCTCGCCCAGGCCCGGGTTTACGACCACTGAGGTTTTGTTCGATAAAGAAATCCTGAATTATGTACCAGGTTGAAGCTTGACAGTATCGGTGGTGTAAAGTAATGATCCTCCTGCCAGGACCAGCAGCGGTTCACTCCGGTGGTGCTGTCCGCAATGCAGGTGCTGAAATTCAAAGTGCCGTGGAAAGTATGAGGCGTCCCTGCCGGCTAACACGTAGCTGCATATTCCGGACAGGGCTCTTTAAACGCATCTTAAACACAAGCAACAGATTTAGAGAAGACATGCGAAGAAACGGACGGAGTTTGCGCATTTGTGTGCAAAGACCCTGCCTCTGTTGTGGCTTGTTGTAGTAGCTACTTGCTAATGTTTCATGCTGCTGCAGTTCATTGATTATTTATATTCTCTGAATGGGGAAATGCTGGTTGGTGTATTAGCAGAGTAAAAACAAGGAAAGGACACACTGATTTGATACCAGTCTGTCTTAGATCAACTTTATTGTGCAGCTTTACTCCTGTACCCCTCTGTATCACTGTCACCTATGTGCTCTGTTATGAGCCATGTTGATAACTGAAGTTGGCTGAGGTCATGTCTTTGGAAAGCTATCGAAGCTATTCTAGGAAAGAGCTGGGATGAGAGATATGCTTGCAGTGCAGGGTTTACCGGAAGGACTCCACATTACTCATCAATAATAGATTATCTCCTCAGCCTTTATGACACACCACTGCTGTATTTGGTATTACCACTCTGTGTTTTGGTCATCACATGCATCTCCTTTTTCTTCTGTAAGTCAAGGAAAAACAACAAAGACACAGACAACTGCTGAAACTAGGAAGCATGTCCAGCTGGGTGTCATCGGATATATTATTCATGCTAGAGAGCTGATGATGTAAGAGTGAGAAGCTCTGGGATGTTTTATTGAGGCTCACTTATGTATGCAGTGAGAGGCTTTCTCTGGACAGGAGGGGTGTGTTTTGCTTGGATCAATGTGCTCTCAACCCATAACCCAGTATAGCTGTCTGGCAGAGGGTGGAGATGGTGGGAGTGAGTGATCGTCCCTCTCTCTGGATTGGTGCTGGAGACAAGGACACACAGTGAGGAGAGGGAGGAGGAAGAGTAAGTCACAAGACTGGCATGCCACACCCAGCATCATTGTGATGTCGGTTCACGTGTGAGTCTAGATTTTTAAAAAGTTTTTGGTCGTGGTGTGGACACTGCATGAGATTGTTTTGTAGCAGGAAGGGAGGCTGCTTATGTATTGGGGTTCCATAGACTTTGTAAATTTTAATTTAACAATTTCATTTAGCAGACGCTTTTATCCAATGCGACGTACATAGGTAGGTAGGTAGGCGGGGCAGCATTAAGGACCTTGCCTCAGGGTCCTCACTGGATTTGAACCACCGATCTCCTATGCCAAGGTCTGGGGTGTTAGTCACTGAACTATCCAGCTGCAAATTTGAAAAACTTCTGTGCTAAGAAAGAATATTTCCACTGCACGTCCTAATAAAGTTACAGTATACAGTGTAGATTAGATCAGTGTTTATTAGATCAGTGTTACCTTTCAGATGTCTGTTTTTAAAAGCCCACACAGCTCACTCTGGCATCGAAATCAATAACCTCATTTCAGTGATTGGTTCTTAATTACAGCATGCACTTAACCTTCCTCTACTACAGCCTTATTCTAGCATTGACCCAGCCTGGTTAATAATGATGTCCTGTACACCTGCTGTGCACACTATCTGCAAACAGGGTTACTATTTTTCCCCGTAATTGGTTAGTTGAAGTATCAAATGGTCTTTATTGTGAATTATCTAATTGTGATTAGTCGTATCTGTCATCTAAAGCAGATTGTCCCGGCCGGTTTGCACACAGAGCAAAGTTGGTGCCGTTCCCAAAACCCAGATGTTTATAGGCGAAAGGGTGAGAATTAACGGCCTGTCCGCCAGATGGGCTGATTTTTGTTTATAATCTTCCTCCCCTCTCTCTCTCTCTATCTCTCTCTCTTTTCTGCCTCCTCTCCTTTTCTGTCATCTCCGTTTGGAGGTTGCAAAGCCAGTGTGTGTCCGAACATAATCCACCATGGCGTCAGCAAACGTTACACTGGAAAATCAGCTGCACAGTGCACAGAAGAACCTGCTCTTCCTCCAGCAGGATCACGCTAACACACTGAAGGGGCTTCACGCAGAGATCCGCAGATTGCAACAGCAGTGCACAGGTGAGCCACGAGTAGCTACATCTCTTCCCTTCATGCCGCAGTGGAGAACTTCTTAGAGGATATAATAAGAACACACAGAGCAGGCAATGAATATCAATTATGATACGAGCATCCTTGAATTCAAAAACAGGACAGGTGTAAAGCCTAAGTGGATATTTGGGACCAAAAGTCATCAAAGGTGCCGTCGTGCCCCGACTAAACCTTTCAGACAGAATAGGGTGACTTATGGGAAATGCTCTTAAGCGTAGTGATAGCAAAAGCCAGATATAGTCTGCCACGTAGGGTGGAATATAAGGACAGTCACCCTAAAAACAGGACACTGTGATTTAGCCCTCACATCCAGTATCCTTAGCTAACCTGTTTACTAAAGCTGACAGAACTCTCACTAATCTTATTAAATGAATACTGCACCATACGGAAAGCAGTGACATGCATTCCCCAGACATGCTTTACCACTGGTTCGTCTGTGTGAGGAGCATGCTCTTTGATAACTGCACATGTGCGACCTCATGCAACGCAGACATGTGAGTAACCATGTTCTTTTTTTTTTACAGACCTGACATATGAGCTCACTGTGAGAAGCTCTGATCCCTCAGGTAAGCCTCCATCATACTGTGTAGTACACACGCATATCGATTCTCCCTCTGGGATTCAGTGTCTTTTGTCATTAGTCACCATCAATATTAATTTATTGCGAGAAATTTAATTACTGCTAATGTGTTCACTTGTTTTTGGTGAGTGTGAGCCACATGCCTGTGGTTTAATCTAGAATTAGTGTTAGTGACATGACTGCAGTTAAATATCCTGCTGTACTGTTTCAGATTGTATTAACTTAGACGTGCCTCCCTTTACGCATGTTTTATGTTTATTATCTGGTTTTATAATTATATTTTATTCTAGTAATATCTCACAGTACAGATTTATTTCAAACAACTGTGAAAGTCCACAGCAGCAGCAGCAGACCAAACTCTACAACACTCGAGGCTATAAATCAGCTGCTTCTTTTGAAACAGAGCTCTGTGTTAGTGGACAGGCCCAAGAGTAGAGGGTTCGTTCTGTCTCCTGGTAACAAAGTCCCACCCAGGAAGCATTGCACTGTGGGACTCCCTGCTGTTCATTAGAGCTCCCAATGGTCATTGCTAACCGCCCCTCCCCCACAATATCGTGGCCGTGACATGGAGTCACATCACTGGTCTGATTTAGATCCAGCTCCACAGTACAGCGAGGGAGGCCCCAAACAGGCCCAATACAGTTTAATTTATTTACCCGCTACTGATGACCACAATGATGTGTGTTACTGAAGCATGTTACATGTCAGCAGCACCACCATATGTTGTAGGTTTTTGACATGGCTGGCCTAGATCAATATTGTTAAGGCCTCCAGTGAGAGGCACTATCATGTTAGTGTGGGACATCTCAGAGATTGGAGTGCAGGAAATGAGATTATCTGTCACAGCACTAATGCACAGCCTGCAACCTGCTCAGTGCAGCAGAGCTCAGCTGCCCCAGCTGGGGTGAAAATGTACCAACCCCCCCTTCAAAAAATTAATACTCATCTTTATAACCAGCACTGCATTTGATAGGGGACTTAGTTTAGGAAATGTAAAGCCTACTTTTATATAGTCATATTTATATTATATAGATAATATATGATTGTATTTTACACATATGCAAACATGGCTGTATCTGGGTGGGGCAGGGCAGGGTGGAGGTCAGACGAGAGCAGTGTCCTTGCTTTCTACCAGAGCTGTAATGTGAGACCGGAGCTCTCTGCCCACTGTAGATGAGTCTCTATAGGATCATACTGTCTCTGTCAGCTGACAGACTGCCCATAGTCTGCACTTAATGCACTAACGATTAGTCTGGCTTTGCAATATGTGTATCTGAGTGTGTGTGTGTGTGTGTGTGTGTGTGTGTGTGTGTGTGTGTGTGTGTGTGTGTTTGTGTGTGTGTGTTTTGTCTCTTTGCTGTTTACTAAAAACTTTTGCCGTACTTACTTTATATATAATGGCTGTTGTTTTTTATTGTGTGTGCAGACAGCAGTGAGGTCCGATGCAAAGAACTGCAAAGGAGGTGCGAGGAGCTGGAGGCCCAGCTGAAGAAGAAGGAGGAGGAGAACACAGAGCTGCTCAGGGACCTGGAGCAAAAGAACGCCATGATTTCTGTTCTGGAAAACACTATCAAAGAGAGGGAGAAGAAGTACCTGGAGGAGCTTAAGATGAAGAGCCACAAGCTGGCTGTTTTGTCTGGGGAGCTGGAGCAGAGAGCGAGCACCATAGCTTATCTGACTTCACAACTTCATGCCACTAAGAAAAAGCTGCTGGCCGGCAGTTCCTCTGAGGCCAGCCCTAATGTCAGTCCAGTCACCTCATACAAGCCCACACCTCCACCGGCCAAGGACAGGCAGCCTGAAACCCCACGTCGCCGCATGAAGAAGAGCCTCTCCCAGCCTCTTCACCCGGAGTTGACAGAGGTGTATCGCCTCGGCCCAGACGGCAGACGGCTGGTCCTGCGGGAGGCAGTCGACGCCATGCCCGACCCCACACCCTTCCTGCAGGCAGGCAGAGAGTCTCCTGAACCGCAGGTAGTGAG
>OMNN01103005.1:0-12396 GCA_900302755.1 Chromis chromis
GACAACACTCACCCAGCAGACTGGAGTTTCAATAGTGTTAATGGCTCCTGAAGAGTATAAAATCTGGAACTCCCAACCAGTCAGTTTAGAAATGAAGCCTCTTGGATGAGAGGTGAAACGTCTTCGAGCTAACTCTACCAAGTCCAGATGCTACGATTGAAACTACGAGGATAACCATGACCTGGATGACTGAGAACCTTCACAGACAAACTCAGGATACTACATTGTAGAACAGACTTACACTTAAAAAAAAGTGTGAGACAAACCACACTCTTTTGTTCTATTCTCTTCAGGGACTAAGTTGTTTTCAATGTAGTGTGCCTATGTAGTTCTGCTCCATCTATTTTAAAGTTGTTATATATAGTAAAGGGGAAAAGAGACAGATGGAGACAGAGAGCTGCTGACAGATCCTGTAAAGAAATAAGATTACAAATCTCCACAGTCTCCTCAGCTGACCTATTTATCAGACAGTAATTACTTAACTCACAAACTCTTGCCAAATTGTATTTGCAGTGACAAATGGGGTGCGTTAGACCGAATAGAGCAAACTTTTAGGTGAGTTTGGTTCCGTTTTTGAATAATAGAGCCGGATGTATTACCAAGTTAACAAATTGCAATAAACAAATTACCTTACAGTGAAGCTGAAGGTAGAATCCATGTGACAGAGGACAAGCAATCATTGCAGCTTTCCTGTGTCTCGGCTGAACTTGGAGGGACCCGTGAAAGCAAGCGGCACAACGGTGATTAAGTAATGCATTCAACAGTCTTTGCTCTCGCCAGGTTTCAGACATCTGTGAAAACACAATAGGCAATCAGAGAGGAAAGAACATGGTGATAGATGTTAATACTATTTCCACCGTGTATTTATCCAGGAAAACTGCTGATCTAACATGTTGTTTTCCTTGCATATTTCTGCACCTGTGAGCTCTCAGTACAGCCAAAGACTTCATGTACGTTTCAGTGAAGCAACCAGGTTTCTGTACTTTAAACACTTCTACAGCACTCAGCCTGCCTGTTAAGTACCTTTTTAATCAATCAGTTAGTTGTTTGCTCAATAAAATGACAGAAAATGGTGACAATTGTGAATCAGTGTTTCCAAAAGCTCAAGACGACATCCTCAAATGTCTTGTTTTGTCCACAACTCGAAGATAATCAGTTTACACTCCTTGAAGAGGAAAGAAACCAGAACATATTCACATTTACAAAGCTGAAATCAGATGATACAGACTTGTTTTTCTTTTTAAAACGACAGTTTAATCATTATCAGAATAGTTAAGATTAATTTAGTTTAGAATTCATTGATTAATCATTGCAGCTCTATGCAGTACCAAAACATCAATTGTTTCTGCCTTAATGTGTCAGTGATTGTTAGGATTCTTTAAATCTGAGCTCCTAAAACAGGGCTACAGCCAGAAACTGAAAGAAAAGGTTGATGAGGAGATGGAATTAGTCAGATGAACAGACACACACAGAGGAGCTGAGCATGATACAATGTTTGTGTAACACAGCAATACGCATTAACTCATTATTTTCCACGTTGACTATGTGCACATTTTTAATTCAAGTTACCTTCAGGTGTTGCAGGAAAACGCCGTAGGGAGGAAGCAACACGTGTGCAGCCAGCTCAGTGAATTTGTGTGACACATCGCCGCCTTGTGGTCGGTATGTCAGTGATCGACTGTGCGGTGTTGGATTGAGACGCCTGGCTTCGTGATCGTGCTTCACAATCACAACACCGTGCAGAGATGGCAGCCCTGTCATCGCCGCTACGAGTCTGTCGGGGAATACTGAAAGAATTACGTGCCATTCAAGGACCCAGTTACAAACGGTCACTGGCCTACACCTATGTCATGGACCAGTTTCGCAAAAATAAGGCGAGTTTTCCTCTTAAATGCGTTAGGGCTACTGTTAGCTAAGTTGCTAACTAGCATTACAAACGGCATGGGAATTGCGTGGCTAGTGTTAGCTATTCCGATAACTCTGGGACGTTAACGTTTTGCAAGTTAACTTTGAATTTGGAGATAACATGTGCCCTTCAGCCGTCTACAAACTTTGTAATAGACTGAGCATCTTGCCTGGGACTTAAATGTGGTTGTTGTCAACGTCGCAAATATTTACACGATATAGTTGGCAGCAAGGTGACTGCAGCAGAAGGGCATGCTAACATTAGCCAGAAGCTAATGAGCTTTAGCATAACTTAATATAAGTGCGCTGGCTCATCGGAGTGCAACCAGCTAAATGGTGATTTAATTAATTGTGTGCATCGTTGTTGATTCAGTTGTGGTTAGAGTTGGTTGGCACTAACGTGAAACAAAGCTGAACACATTATCATTAAATATGATCATGTAGCAGAGGCTTGTTGAATTTTATTCAATATAAATCGTTAAGGAAACTTATTTACAAGTTAACAAAGAGTTTGTATTCATCCGCGGTGGTAAGTAGGTCCTTGTAGTTTAAAATATGTTGTTATAATTATTATTTTAGCTTAAAACACAAGTTCTCTGTGATATGCATTAGATGTTTAGAAATATTTAAGTATGACAACATTCCTTTTCACAGGAACAAAATAGTGCTGAAACAATTAGTTTTTTCAAATCAACTTAGAAACCTGTTGTAGAGATCATACTGCCATTATTCTCCTAATACGTTTTTCATTTAAGTAAAACCTTCAGTACTGCTTCACTACTCCAACTCCTTGCCCAATAAACTTGTAGTACTGTAGCACTTCCAGATTTTTTTTCACAGGGGTGGCCAGATGGGAACACAAAAATCTATCATGCTGTTGTAGTGGAACAGTTATCAATTTGGTTATTAGGGTCACCACCTTTCAAAATAGCTCAGGAGACGAGAGTGCAGTCAGGCAAAACATCTATAGTTTATTTATCAGTGTGATGATAACTTCACTAATTACAGAAATGTCTGGTACAATAAAAGGTGTATTCCTACGAGGCTATCTGTTGCCATATTTTGGTAGTTACTTTATTAGAGAGTTAATGTACAATAATGCATCTATATGCACATTAACAGAACAGAAAAATCTTCTAATTAAAAAGAAAAATGAGATATGACAACAACAAAAAAGGTTAATGGATCAAACCTGTACAAAAATATTATTCAGCTGTGTTGGAACAGTGTTACAAATGATTTAACTGTAGCTTGTAGGTCTGCCTGCATGCACACTTAAACCTTTGCAGATGATCCAGAATGCAGCAGCACAGTTGGTCTTCAACCAGTCCAAAAGAGCACACGTGACTCCACTGTTAATATCTCTCCACTGGCTCCCTGTCGCTGCTCGCATCAAATTCAAAACCCTGATTCTCGCTTACAAATCGGCAACTAAATCTGCTTCTGTATACCTGGACTACCTCATCCAGGTATACACACCACTCCGCCCACTACGCTCTGTCAGTGAAAGGTGCCTTGTCCCACCCTCTCAACAGAGCTCTAAGTCGCTCTCTACTTTTAAGAAAAAGCTAAAGACCCAGCTCTTTTACAAATATCTATGCACTTGATGATGCTATCAGTGTTGCATATGGTGTTGTTGCTATTGCTATAAAAAACAACAACTGTGCACTTCTCGAGCACTGTCTGTCAGCACTGTGCCCAATCAGGACCTAAAGCAGGGTTTTTGCTCTTCCCAGGCTTGTCGCCTTCTGTCTAGACCTTTGCTTGTGTTGTTCTTTCTCAGATGTACGTCGCTTTGGACAAAAGCGTCTGCTAAATTAAATTGTAACATTGTAAATTGTAGCTTATAAACTGTGACTATGTGTGATAGCTCACCTGTCTGAGGTGTAAAAATGCCATGTCTCCATGTCAGGGATAATTTATGTCATTAAGTTACTACTGTGTTGTGCATGTTGTGTGATGTTGTGCAACTCTCTGGCTCTGGAGACATTCTTATGGATCCTCCTGGTGTCTGACCCTGCAGGTATTTCATAAACCCAACGTAAAGAGACCTACAAACAGCTGGAAGCAACAAACTAAACTTCAGCTCCCGTTAACACTTTGTGGTCTGTGTGTGGTTTCTGTCGACTTAAGGCATGAACTCTGTCTATTGCACTCTCTGTGACATTTATGGACAATATAGCAACACAGCTGACTGCTGCTGCGCATAGCTGTTACAGTCATCTAACGCTGCTTTCACGTGCACTTGGACACTGTAGCTGCATTCACCAAAACTTGGACATTGCTGTTTCAGTGAATAAACTTGACCAATCAGATCTGGGGTGGCCACAGGGTTGACCAATGAGATTTCAGGGGTGGTTGTTGTTTCCCCCCTGGCCCACCCTTGAAGGCACCACTGGGCATTAAACAATCTGTCTAGAACATGTCCATCTAAGTGCTTGTTATTCTGTTTATGTCTCTGTTTAGGCATATAGGCTTAAAGCTTGTATTATTAATGCTTGGGAGAACATGGCTCACCAGGGTGGTTGAATGCATGTGCAGTCATTGAAGCAAAACAGCTAGGAGCAACTCTGCTTGTCATTTTGTATTTATCCTAGCTACAAAGAGATCCCAAGGCATTATATCATATATTTGACGCTCTATAGGGACTACACCAAATGTTTATTGTCCTTGTAGCTCTTATGACAGATGAAGGAAAAGAAAACAACTGGCAGCCGGTGATAAAGGCATAAATGTTTAGATACAGCAGTCTACTGTTTTCCATAAACATTTAATTTCACTTTTCTGCATGGTAACTGATTTAATAAGCAATATTTCAATACTGTTTAAAGGAACTGACTATTTGGCAGCCACGCTCGTGTTATCTAATTATGCTTTGAGCATGTTCATCGTTGCCCCTCATTAATATTTCTTTATCTTCCCCTCTCACAGGTAACAGGAGAAAGGTACTGCCGTGCCCAGCAGGAGGCACACCACGCCTCGCACACATACTTGTGTTTGCTGGAGTCCACCAGGAGCCACCTGGCCCTGCACAACCTTTACCATGGCAAGGGAGAGCGCAGCCTAGAAGAAACGGCCGGCCTAGTGGGGCTCAGGATGCCCACACAGCCAGGAGGCAAAGGCTGGGAGAAGTGAGGACACAAGAGGGTCCAGCATTGGAGGAAAATCGTTAGACTCTTCACAAAGTATTGTGTGGTGCTGATTCATCTGGCCCCATTCAACTGACCTAATGTAAATTATACTCTAAAGGTATAAATATGTGACAGGAGTCTGGCAGGCTGGAGATTATGCAAATATGGACTGCTTTGAGGGACTCAACTTATTCTTGTTATGTTGTTTTACCAATGTTCAAGGACAGCAAATACAAGTGTTCTGTGAAAATGTAAGCTGTCTGTTAAAGTAATGTACCCTTCTACTTATCTACACAGCTTTCATTTGTGTTTCTTTACTGCTTAAAAGCATCAATCTAAAGGACTGTAAGTACATTTTCATTAAGACATATTTCTCTCATTAAAACATAAATTGCTGTTACTATATGTTTTTTTGAAGATTGTGTTTGCACACTATAATACATCAACAAACATCTGGCTTAATTAAACTGGTGGTTCAATCCATCTATTATGGAGCAAAGTAAATATGCATTACGCTTACTAATCATATGTTGAATAGCAGGAATATGTAGCATATGCTGTTTGTTAGGTCTCTACACTGGCATCAGTGGTGACCAGAGGAATTATGTTATCTGGTTGCATGTCTGTCCCAGTCTTGTGAATGTAATATCGCAGCAACACCTCGAGGGAATCAGTTTAAATTTGGGTGTAGTAAGAATGAACTGAATACAATTTTTATGGTCAGTGGTTACTATGATCTTTTGTCCATCCCATCCTCACGAATGTATTATATCAGGAAGGCCCTGGAGGGAATTAATTCAAATTTTGCACAATTGCTCACTTGGACTCAATGATGAACTGATTATATCTCAGTGGTTAAAGATCTGTGACCTCACGGAACACATTTAAGGCCATAAGTCAAGAAGTCATCCAGTAACTGTAACAAAATTTCACACAGATAATATAAAGTGAAGTGATGGCATATCCAAAAGGTCAAAGGTTAACTCCACTGTGCCACCGTAATGTTCTGCTAAAACACTTCAATGACTATCATTAAACACCATAACACAGAATCAGGAGGAGAGATGGATGTAAACTGCAACTTGACTGTTTGGCAGAGGCTTACAGCCAAGTGGCAGTGAAATAATGAAGTCATAGATACGGTCATGGTCACAGCAGTATTGTTTGAGAGATTCTTTACAATTGGAATAAATATAACTAGTCGTCAAATTTAACCCTCTGTTACTTATATTAAGCATGATAAGTTGTTTTAATGTGTCATCACTTTAAATTGCTTAAATAATGGAAACATTAACATAACAGTTACGCCCACCTGTAGTAAGACATGGGAACATGAATTTCTTAAACACTACTTCATTTCACTGAATAAATCTAATTCATATGAACTGTCACTGCTGTTATCCAGGTCTACATCAGCACTGTTCTCCTTCGTTCTCCTTCTCACAGAAGCTGAATCTGCCCTTTTCTTTTTCCCTCTCTTTTAGAAGAATCTGGCTGGCATGTCCCATGGATGAAATCAGCATATACAATCAAAAATAACACAAAACACAGCCTACAATTCCAATTAATAAACTATCTGGTCTATACAGTAGTGTATAGATAGTGTACTTTCCACCTATGAAGTGTCTGCAACACTTGTTTATTATCTTCTAGAAGAATATATTGTTAAACTGTACAAGACTGACCAGAAATGGACACAAAATGTATAAATTGGGTGGAATATTGTATTGGGATTGGGACATTTCTGGTAGTGTGTTTGTTGGGATGCACAACAGCCCTGCAATGAGCACCATCTTGATGAATTTTACAATACCATGCTTTTACTTAAGTCATTGGGTATTGCTGAAGTTTGCAGGGTAGCACACCAAATATGCTATCCAAGGTCTTTATAATATTTTTATTTTATCTTTTTCTGCCTTTTGCAGCTGAAGGTCTTGTGAAAAAGGAAAAAACTCAAAAATCACACCAGTGTAAAGGCAGAAAGTGAGGTTGAGTGAAGTAAAGTGGAGCAATGGTCACAAGGAAACTAATCAGCAGAACCTTCAGCACTTCAGAGTTCAATCAAGAGCTCTTGGAAAGTCTGCAAAAAAATAACAGAATCCTATACACATTCAAATAAATCAATACACTGAATTGTGGTGTCCAATTAATTTTGCCCACAAAAAGAATATTGCGTGGTCAGCTTGGACTGAATCCTCTCCCCTCTCTCTCCTCTCTCTTTGCCCACAGCTCCAGCACCTCTGTTTCTGACCACTGTTATCCAATCCACTGTTTTTCATTAATTCTATCCTTCCTGCTCCCTCTTACTCCCCAGTGGTGACTAACATCGCCTTCAGTATGAATTTAAATAGACTAACCCTAAAGCAAGGCAACACACAGTGACACAGGGAGGAAGACATGCACCCAAACTAGCACACACACACACATGCACAACCCAGGAACCCAAAAGTCCAATGCATCCTGACAAACCAACGGCTTGTGTCAAAATTTGTATCGCACAGAGAGCTGGATGTAAATGTGTTTCTCCACACCCCACAGTTTCATGTGTCCTGGAAAAGACAGCAATGACAAACAGAATGAGAGGGAAGCTGTAATGAAAGCAGAGTGGCACTGAAGGTTACTGTAGTTTTGGTGACATTTGGAGGATAATGAAGCATTTCATACTAAGGCATTAGTTATGCAAGTGAATGTGTTTCTGTATTCATGTCAGTGCAACCTGGACTAATGTTGGGTGTAATAAGCTGTGGGAAATTGGTCATATGCTGTCAGCCTTATGCCCCACTTTGAGTGAACTTAAACGCTGCTGAGCGAAAGGTGATGATATAAGTGAGGAAAGAGCGGAGGAAGAGAGGAGGGCGGAGACACTCCACCCTCACAGTGGAGCTTCATCTGTTCATTCCTTGGTTTGGCAAAGAGGAGTCGAGGAGTCAGCATCTCCAACTTCTGCCTCCGACAAGAAAAAAAAAATACACATCTGTTGAGGAGCATCTGCGCTCATTGGAGCAAAGTGCGCGTTTTCTCCGGAGGAGCATTTGGAGCATCTGGATATCTGTAAGTTACCTCTCGTTTATCAGGGTTTTTCCAGGAGTTGGACATTTAAAAAAAGCTGTCAGTCGAGAGGGCAAGTTAACAGAAGGGGCGAACGGGAGGACCAACAACAAACCAAAGGAGCGGAGAGAGGAGAGGTGACCTGGCTGACGCGACATGTTCGGTATGCTCAAGAATTCGCTCTTCGGAAACACCGAGGAGACTGAATATAAAATGCTCAGCAGTGAGACGAAGGTAAGCAGACGGGTTAAGAGTAAGCCTTATCCCTCTAATATCTTTTTCTTCAGCATTTTCTGTCCTATGCGCTCCTTTCTGTGACTTTTGCGCAGCTATGATTACGCACAGTAATCCTGGAAAGGTGCAAGGTTTCCATGTGTCTTTGCATGAATATTTCAGCCAGTGCTTAACTTTAAGTAGGTTATGTTATGGAAATTTTGTGTAAAATTGCCATGGGTTTATCCAGCTGCTATCACAACCCCTGTAACCTTGCCAGACAGCCTGACTGTTAATTGCTTGTGACCTGTAAGGATGCCTGCTGATCCACAATGTGTAAACCAGCCTGAGGTCCTCTGTCAGTCAACAAGGCAGAAAGTAATAAAGATGGTGATGCAGATCTGAGTAAGCTTAAAAAATGACACCCTCACAATGAAGTCAAAAAGATTCCTCATCGTGGATTATTGTTTTTTGTTTTTCTTATTTTCCAATGTGGACATGTGTGTGAAACCACAAGGGACCGGTTAACTGACCCTGCAGTGGAAGAGGATGCTGATCAGACGTGTTTGTGGTTAACCCATGAGCTCAGATATGGATTGTGTGTGTGTAGTCCGATACACTTACCACAGCTTGTTAGGACAGTGACACAGAAAACTGACGTTGCAAGGGAGGAAGGGCATGCCCTTTCCATGTCAGCCTCCAACCCTATACATATATTTATATATACAGAGAATAGAGAGAGTATGTTTACTGTGTGCACACTTTGGAAAGATTCCAGTCAACTCAGTGATGTGTGTTGTTAACCAAAGCACTGCCTAACAGTCATTTCGAGGTTCTTCTCTCACGCCCTGTGGACCCACAGCAGTGCACTACTGTAAATGTGCATGTAGCCATGCATTGTTGCTTTTGGCATGGGGGTTTTGAAAGTGGATTTGTGTTTATCTCCTGAACAGCAGCAACTTTTGAGAGGGAGACAAAGGCAGACAGAGTGAGACAAAGAGGACCTCCAGCCCAATTGAACTGACAGACAGGGAATCAAATGACCCAAACTGACAACACAAACACACACACATGCACACAAACACACACACATGCACGCGCATAGAGATGCAGATCTGTTCTGACACAGCATACTATACACCTATTGTCTGAAGATGAATCCCAAAAATAGACAGTTGAAGCCAGCAGTACACAGTATGTATGTACAAATACCAGCTTGAACTTTAAACAAAATACATCTTACTGCAGAGCTCTAAAATAAACTGTTAATGTTTCATAAAGAAGTGGAGTGATTTATTATTTATTTTTACTGATCCAAATGCAGCATATTGTCCAGGATTCCTACCAAGTCTCCTCTAAGTAAAGAACCTTCAAAAGTCAAAGTGGGAGGTTTGACAAATCTCTGACTGATGCTTTAAAAACCACGTAATGAAATCAGAGCTTGTCACATGATCTGTGGAGTAGCTGCCTGACTCTGACACCCTACACTTCTAATTAAAACTGACACGGAATACAGAGGAGCTGACTGGTAGAGCATACACACATACCTATGCACACACATTAGCACATTCACAGCAGAACGACAGCGATATATAGGGGAAATTCTGTTTCAAGTTTGCAAATGAACATAGAATAATGGGGGGGTGAAATGGCAAGGCCTGTTAACACTCACAGTGTTAATAATAGTGTTTGTGTGCTCTGTTCAGGCATATAGTAATTATGCTGTATAAGATGGCATAAGCAAGCAATTAAACACACACATCCACACAGCTACAGACACATGGCAGACAAATTAATTGCAATAGTTCAGTGAAGTCAGGCTTTTGCTTTTTTGGTATGTCATCCATACACAACATTAACAGTGGTCCCACTGACAGGCCATGCAGAGCAAAACGCGTGTAATTACTATGCAGGAGACTGGGTACCTGTCACAAGTTGGAGCTTTGTGATAACACGCCGTTATTTAGTATGTGTTGAGGAATGAATGTGGCTGATTACAGGGCCTCTTGGTGAACTTTTCAGGTCCTCTGTGGTGAGCTACCTCTGGAGTAGGTTTTGAATAAGATTATGTGGATGAAAAGGTGTTAGTAATAAAGATATAGCCGCTGGAACACATTTTAGCACCATGAGATTTGAAAGTAGACCAAGAGTCACAAATTCAATTTCCAAGAGAGGACAAAATTATTTGCATGATATTTTTAGATTTGAATATTCCTTCAGGGGAGAGAAAACATACTTAAGGAACCCACATCGGAATGAGAATAAGCAGGGGAGACTGTGCCCCGAGCGTATTCGCCTTGTTGTCTTTGTTTGTTGCTGGTATCACCGCTGAGTAAAACACATCATCTGCAAAATAATAAACTGTGTTTTTTTTTTTTTTTACAGCAGCATCCTTGCAGATCAGTGGTAGAAATTATAAGGAGGATGAATAACAATGATATTGTGCAATTAAATTCTGATGCAAAGCCTATTATACAAGCACATACACACAACCATTCACTGTAAAATCATGTTAGTGGAATGAGGAGCTGTGTTTGAAGCCTGCACCACAGTCTCTACAGCGAGCAGATTCCTTCAAAACCAATTAAAGTTATTGCTCAGCCGCATAGTTGAGTGACTGTCCTCCACATTAACCCCACTTAATCATATTTAATGCAAAACTGTTGCATCATATTAATGCACTGTGTCTGTGGGTGGGTAGGGGGAGTTGTGTGCCTTTTCTTTTTGCCTGTGTGCTGTTACATAAGACCGTGCATCTCTTACCCATTATTCTCTGCAAGCTGACTGAGCCCTGCAGAGCAGAAGAAGAAATTAAATCAAATCAGTGTAAATACGTTTCATCTGTATCTGCCCATTTTGGTTTCACACACCCACATGTGTGCAGTGGCACACGCGCCAACACACACAGTAAACCCTCCAAGTGTAAACCCTGCCAGTTCAGGGCTATTTGTCCTCAGGAGCAGATTGTCAACATCAGTGTGTCAGAGGTGAATCACATCTGAGCTTCACCTATCCCCTGCTCCCATCCCCAGGAAGAGAACTACCGTGTTTTGTGTGTAGGAGGGTTGTTTCTATTTCTGCATTTGTGCAAGCAACAATGTGTAGCAGTGGTTGGCCTGCTGATGTCTAAGCCACAACCCTAATTTCCCTCTCTTCCCAAGGACGGAGTCAGCTTTGAGGTACGACGGTACGATGCTTTCAAATACGCTACGGTCTCCTCTGAGGGACGATCCTTTGACCAAGTGACAGGAGAGCTGATTAGGAAGTTGCTCATGTACATTGGCGGGAGCAATGAACAAGGTAAACCAATCAGAAAACATATTGTCCCGATGAATCAGAAGATATGTTCACTAGTTTGACTCACCAGATGTAGACTTTGGGTAATTTTCTCCCCCCCTTTCTCTGACCTTTCTGCTATTTGTGTGTTACTGTTTTCAAAATCCCCTTCGCTACAGGAAAGAACAACCTCAAACATTAGCCTACATGTTGAAAATATAAAGTTTTACTGATAATTTGGATCGTGCAATAAAATAGCTCTGCTTGGCTCTTTCATTTTAATGACTGAACAATTCTCCATCACTATTTTCCATTCTGTCTATAGCAGAATGAGAATAAGGAACAGTCACACCATTCTCCAGCATTGACACAGTGCT
The DNA here is from genome assembly GCA_900302755.1 of Chromis chromis. Classification (NCBI taxonomy): domain Eukaryota; kingdom Metazoa; phylum Chordata; class Actinopteri; family Pomacentridae; genus Chromis; species Chromis chromis. The sequence continues at coordinate 11,951 of OMNN01103005.1, forward strand.
GTGGAGATTGGTCTGCTTATGCAAGATCATACGTATGAATAATTTAATTTTACTCAAGAACTGCCTCTTATAGCTTTCCTTTCCCTCTCCCTAGAGCAGGCCCTACCCAATGTGGCACCCTAGGCAAGATTTTATATGGAGACCCCCTTCATCGGCGATTCATAGTAATATGAATTGGGCATTGCTTTACATTTGAATCAATGTGAGCTTTTCCATTTTAAGAGTTAATAGTAATAACTACTTTTAATATAATTATATTGAAGTTGAATTTTTTCCTGATTTTGTGGCGCCCCCTGGAGTCCACGGTGCCCTTAGCATTTGCCTATATTGCCTAATGGGCCTGGGCTCTGGTGAAGAGGAAAGTTGTATTTCTGAGTGTGGTTCTATGAATTCTGGATGAACTGCAGATCTAATATCTCCATCTAGAACACTTTGGTTTAGACCAG
>OMNN01103005.1:12730-43420 GCA_900302755.1 Chromis chromis
CCCAGAGCTGGCCCTACCCAATGTGGCACCCTAGGCGAGATTTTATATGGAGACCCCCTTCATCGGCGATTTACATACGCTTACAAAAGAAATCGAATAACGTTGTTTTGTAGTAATATTAATTGGGCATTGCTTTACATTTGAATCAATGTGAGCTTTTCCATTTTAAGAGTAAATAGTAACTAGTTTTAATATAATTATATTGAAGTTGAATCTTTTCCTGATTTTGTGCTGTGCCTCTCCCAAATTGTTAATGTATATGTACAGTATAATGTTAAAAGTACTCAAAATGCAGACATAAGCTTGTTATAATCTGAAGAAGGCCACAGAACAGAAACACACTGGACTAATGATTGATGTTAATTCATTAAAATATAAGGTTTTGAACTAATTCTTGACTTTTTTTAATCAATAATCAGCTCTTTGTTGAAAAAAGCAGTAGTCTCACATAGGCAGACACATTTCTAAAGCACTGTCAGTGCTGGAGAATGGTCTGACTGCACCTCATTATCATTCTGCTATAGTGGGAAAACGCTCTGAATTGTTTATTATTTGTTACGTATTTCTTTCGACCAGTCACAGTTGTCTTGGATGGTGGTAAGCCCAGGATGCAGCAACTGTGTCCCTGCAAAACAGTGACTGGTAAATTATTTTGGTGGAAACATTTGCATGCAGGGAGGCGAGCACTGTCATTAAAATGGCTCATTCACCAAAAGAGCCAAGCAGACCTGCTTTATTGCGCAAACCAAATCTTGGCATTTTTGGCATTTAGGTTGATATTGATGTGGTTGATTCCTGTAGTGAATGGGATTTTGAAAATGGTCACATGCAGATGGAAGAAGGGGAGGAGAAAGCGTGGCAGAAATGCAAGACTTATACCCAAAGTCTGCATGTGGTCAGTCAGATGCAGTGAGTGGCAAATCCTGCAGTTAGGAGATTTTAAAAAATCAATATAAAATGAACTCACAATTTTAACATAAAGTTATCTAATATGACAATTTTTTATTATTTCTCATGTCATTTGCTTCTGTGGTTTTTTGGGCAGACTGTACTATTTCAGACACAGGTTAGAAATTTTGGTTAACAGATATCACCATGAAACTCCCCCAGCTGATTACTTACAATAAGACAATTATTTTTGTATTACAAATTTTCTGAAATGTTGTGCTTAAATATGCAAATTAGGCATTATCTGATTAAAACTCCCCTAATTTGCATTAATTCCAGACCAGACGTCTGAACACTGGATAAAGCCAGATTTAAAATGTTTGTTTCATTTTGCTCATTTACTAGAGTGAAAGACTTGATGCATATCTTTTTATATCACTCCATAAATCAGCAAAGACTGCCAACAGCCAGAAAAAATCATCTTTTTCAGCATGTTTTTAGGAATAATATGTTCCATAATTTAGGCAGTGAATAATATATGAACAAACCCCTCTGTAAAAAGCTTCAAAATATAGATAGAAAGAAAACTGGACAGTTCAGTTTGTGTAAGTGTTACTAAAATAGAGATTTCTGGCAGTATAAGTATGAGGAAAAACTGATTAGGAGAAAACGACCTATAAAAATAGGTTTTGTACAATAAAGTAAAATAAACACCTAAATATGTATTTCGGATGCTTTCTTTCCAGACATGTTATGGAAGCAAAAATAGGTCAAACTCTCAAACTTCACCACTGCATGACATAAATATGTTTTTGCCTGGCATTTCTCATCTTAATCATATTCTGTTTTGTTTCTTATTTAATGCTCAGGTAATATAAACAGTTGCCAGTCGGAGGAAGCCTCAAAGCAGAATAAATAAGCATTATGGGATCAACATATGCCTCTCATTTTTAATTTTAAATAAACAAAAAAACAAAGTAGTTAAAACCGGTTGACTTAAGGCGACTTATCTTTTTTGGAGAATAAATCTGAATAATGCTCAGACACATAACTTTTGAGGTTATGTGTCCTCACTATAGGTCATAAGACAAACATAACCACAGCTTATGGTGCAGTCTAACATCTAGGCCTTGGTACCAAATCATCAGTAAATTTGTTGTGACAGGTATGTGTGACATGTCCTGTTTTGCATGGTCTGGATAAAAACTATCAGTGTTGGCATTTGCATAATGATATTATGTACTCAACAAAACATTGCACAAGTCCTGACCTTTAGATCTGGGTCATGCTGCTTTAGGGAGTTTGCTGCTGTCTGCTCTGTGGTCCCCTGTTGTAAATTCACTTTCTGTCTCACACGGTCTATTCTAAGGTGAAGCCATGGGTACAGCGGCCCCCATCGTCATCACAGTGTATCCACGGAATGACGGTGTTCTTTCTCGCCGTTTGGTGGTCAGCATCCGCATTCCCAACGTCTACCAGCAAAGCCCCCCGACTCCCACCGACAGCGCCGTCAAGATTGAGGAGCGGCCCGGCATGACTGTCTACGCCCTGTATGTGTCACGTTAAGTTCAAGTTCATGTCGAAACAATAGTTTAGAGAGTATTCTGAATCTTGATCAGGAGTTTGAAATGTTCTCTTCCCTGTTTTTTTGTTCAACCTCACAGGCAATTTGGAGGATTTGCAGGAGAGAGTGAGTACCGAGCAGAGGCCTTGCGTTTGACACGCACCCTGGGTGAGACGGCCCCCTTTCAGCGCAAACAGTACTTTTGCTGTAGCTACGACCCACCACTCAAGCCTTACGGACGCAGAAATGAGGTGTGGTTTCTACAGGAAGAGCCATAGGAGTCATTCAGTGGGTCAAATCTAATGCTGAACTCCTTATTTGACCTCAGTTACCCTTTCACCACAGACAGTCCTGTGGCCACGTAGGCATAGATATCGGGGGGTGGGGGGATACGTCCCCGTCAATATTTAGAACACATGCATTTGTCCCTTCCAATATATACATGAGCTTTTTTCTTCAGCACTGTTGTTTTTTTTTTAACTCCCTAAAATGAATAAATTACAAGCTCATACAACCACGGAATCTATTGTAGATATTGTAATTAGATCCATATATATTCCATTATATTCTTTATTGTCACCTGGTGCCTGATTTTTGTGTTTTCCTTTATATGAATAAACATTTTCACCATAGATTAATGCAGAAAAGGCACAGATTGGTGCATATAATTTACCAGAATGCAGGAAATTACCTGACACTCAAAGACCTCCAGCTTAGTACTTATAAACAGTATTCAACTGCTTTTCAACATTGAATCATCATCAATTTAGACTTTTTCAACATGAATTTACAAAAAAAAAAGAATCTTTCATTTCAAAACATGAACAGATTTTTGCAAAGCAATCAGTTAAAAATATCAAATGTATAATAAGTGATTGCACAGGTATTCACACCTTTAAAAGTGACTAATTTAGGTGCAGCCAACTGGTGCTACAAGTCACATTATTCATAAAAAGGAGATCATCTGAGTGTAATGAATGTGTCTTATGGGATTGTAGTGCAAAACAAATGTATCTGGAAGGCCCAGTCACTGTTAAATTAGTACTCCTTGCTATAACTACACCATTAAGACAAAATAACACTCCAAGAAACTATGAAAAGGTTACTAAAAAGCAGAAGTCCTTATATGGATGCAAGAAAAAGTCACTGAATATCCCTCAGAGTACAGGAAAATCTATTATTAAGCAACAGAAGGAATATGGTACATGTGTACATCTGCCTAGAGCAGGCCGTCCTCAAAAACTGAGTGACTGGCAAGAAAGAGGCTAGTGAGGGAGGCCACCAAGACACCTATGGCTCCCCAAGCTTTAGTGGCTGAGATGGTAAAGACTGTCCATGCAACTGTTCTTTACCAGTCAAAGCTGTATGAGAAAGCCATTGTTGAAAAAAAAAATATTGAATATAAATATTAAATCTTGACTAAAGCTTGTTGGAGATTCTGAAGTCAACAGGAAGAAAGTTATTTGGTCTGACGAGACCAAAATTAAGCTCTTTGGTGATCAGACTAGATGCTATGTTTGGTGAACACCAAACACTGCATATCATTCATCCATCCATTATCTATACACCGCTTAATCCTCTGTAGGGTCACGGGGGTGCTGGAGCCTATCCCAGCCGACTCGGGCGAAGGCAGGGGTCACCCTGGACAGGTCACCAGTCTATCACAGGGCTACACATAGATAGATACGCATAGAGACAGACAACCAAGCACACTCTCATTCACACCTACGGACAATTTAGAATAATCAATTAACCTCCGCATGTTTTTGGACTGTGGGAGGAAGCCAGAGCCCCCAGTGAAAACCCACGCATGCACAGGGAGAACATGCAAACTCCACACAGAAAGATCCCAGGCGTCCTAACTGGGACGCAAACCGGAGATCTTCTAGCTGTGAGGCGACGGTGCTAACAACCGAGCCACCATGCAGCCCCTGCACATCATCACAACGATTAAATACTGACTGGAAGGGGGTAAATACTTATGCAGTCACTTATTTTAGATTTGAGATTTTTAATTAATTCATATTACCTTTTAGAAATTGGTTTTCACGTGGAATTACCTTACATGAAAGAGTCTTGTTTGTAATTTTTTTGTCAAAAAGCCCAATTAAATTGACCATATGTTGAAAAGCATTAAAAAGGTAAACTTTCAAGGGGGTAAATACTTTCACATGCACTGTGGATGCGGAAGAGTTTAGTTCTCTAGATCTAAAAGAAACTGCCACTGGGTAAACTGGCATGCTACTGCCATTTGCTTCCAGACATGGAACTCAATTAATAATTTAGAATTCCATTTTTCCTTGAAAGTGAATAAAGTCCCTGTGGAGCTCCCATCTCCCTGAAAAGCACACAGTAGGGCTTCACACATCTTTAACCTCGTTCACAACTTAGTGACAACTACAGAGAAATGTATAGAATTGACAGTAGATACATGGTAGTGTAAAGCACACTTCCTTTTCCCAAGTAAGGAACTGGAAAGACACAGGAGTTGAGCCATAAACTAGAATAGTCTTTATGAATCAGTGGATGGGCAGCTGTGAGTGGAACTTAGCTAGTTTCTGGTGTAGTTATAAACTTTGTGATCATATGTTGAAAGTATTTGTGTGTAGTAAAAACTTTGTGTTTTAGTGCATGACAATGCCATCTTTATTTATTGGGACTCTTGAAACTGTTATGCGATACATCTGTACAGTGTGATTTTCTGTGATAAGAGTGAATATAATGTTCAGGTTTGACAGTGTTTCATAACATAATAAATATATTATTCAGGTAGAGTGTGGAAAATTCTAATTGTCTTATTTCTTCATTGGTGAAGCATGATAATCAAAAGTTACAAAAAACTTCTGTAGAGCTCACACACACCATCTTTGCTTTCACATTATTGAAACAGAAAAATTGGAATAAAAGCTGTCAGTAGGCTGTAAATCTAAGTAATCGAGCAAAATAAATGAGACAGATAAATTAAGCACTATGCAGCGAATGAAAGATTCACAAAATCTGTGAATTAATGATGAAAATACAGCAATTATTCAGTAAATGCCAATTAGATATTTAAAATATGAAGGTTATATAAAGTCATTAAAAATGAAATCGACAAGACAAGTTCAAACTTATGAAGACAAAAATATCAAATTGTGCACTTTAATAAATGAAATATTTATTAGATTTTAATTGATAGATGAAATTCTGCAAAAGGAATAAGAACTGCAAAAAGAAATATTAATATACAGACATTTGATTAAATCGAGCAAACAAAAACCTCCCTCTGTCCAACTACAACTGTGTGCAAATAGTCCTTCAAACAGGTGTTAACTGATGCACACCGGGGGGGATGCAATTACATGGCCTGTTGGCGCCTCACCCCACTTTAATCAGGAATAAATGGTTTGCATTCAGAAGTTTCAACAGCAGGCAAAACACTGACGGGCCCATAATAAATCAGCGTGGCCCTGTAACCCCACACGAGTGTAATTACTGAAAGAGTAGAGTTCTGGTTTCAGCTTGGCTTTGCATACATGAATATAACAGAAGCTAGGAGTAGACCACAGGGTCACTCGGGTAACAAAGTCATAACCTTGTTATGCCAGGTTGAAATATTGCACATACATTGACATGTTTTGTAAGAAATATGACCCCCCCCTTTTCAAAAATGATACCTCTTCTTTTCATAACCAAGCTTCTTATAGATGTATTACTTTAGAACAAAGACTGTGAGATTAAGATTAAACAATGAATGTAATTACTTGGACTCAACTGAGCACGAGATCATGTTAGTCATTGATAAGGGAAACTTTAACTAGTTGCACAGAATATGAGAATCAGTCACACATTCTATTACTGAACCCTATTCAACCTAGTCTACTTTTGTATATGGAAAACAACTACTGAACGCAAAACTACAAACACACACGGTACTTGCAATGATACTGCAAAAATACTCAACTGTTTATAGTAGAAGCTGCTATTGTTATTAACTATAGGAACTGCAATTCAATAAAATGTTACAAAATGTTTTGGTAACAAATCGGTCTTAAAAAAATACATTCTCCATACTGCTCCCCTCCCTTCAACTCTAACAGGGACAGTATAGGTGCCCCTACTTACATGATAGATTCCATCACTGAGAATGACAATAATGAAGAGTTTTAGAAAAGCAAGACTTCCAAGTTGTCAATTATTTTACCTAAAGTAATTAGAAAACAGTATTTAAACGATGTGACTGCTTTACAAGCTGTTCCAGTAGCCAAAATATCACTCCTTGATTGGTAAAGTATCTATGACATCTTTGAGCCCTCTATTACTTGCTTTTTCTTTTCTATATTCTACAATCGAGTAGGTATCCATCAACATGACTCTTTGCTTTAGGATAGATTTAAGATACGGAGGAAGCGAGAGGAGTGTCACTGAAGTAATAATGTCTGAGTCTCAGTTGTTCTTTTTTTCAGGAGTGTTCGGATAAGGTGCATATGGTGGGGGCCGCTCCTGCATGGGAATAAAGAAAAGAAATAGCTGTAATATATGTAATTGAAAGAGAAGACACACACACATACACACAACTGTAACTGAGGAGAGGTGAAGACACACAAAGAAGCTTACCATGGGCATGTAGACATTGTGTGGATTGTTGGGGTTATAATATGCATTTCCTGCTGCTTCAGCCGCCTTGGAGTTACCTGTACATAAGATAAGACAAAGATAAGGAGCTAAAGACAGGCAGTAATAACTGCACAACATATTTAGGAACAGATGCTGCAGCTCCTAACACTGTAATGAGAGCTGATGCATGGAGCACAGCATTAGTCATATGAAACACAACTGACAACTCCAGGAATCCTCAAGACAAAATCTACAGGCAAAAGTCCAACTCAAGCTTTTTTGAAAATAGAGATACTATGTTAAACAACCTACATGAAGGTTGAAACTGTTTTTACCACAAAAGTATGGGATAGGAAGGAAGAATGTTTATCCTTTGTAGTACTGACGTGTAGCGAATGGGACATCAGCGCGCCTTTTTTGGTGGCGTGCTTCGAAGTGATTCATTTTGAGGGAGACAGATCACATCTGACGGGTGCAATGACACAGACATACAGAGAGGAAAAGTAGAGAGCAAGAGAGACGAATATACCTGGAGGTGGTGGTGGTGCTGCTGTCCAGTTCTGAGGGGGTGCAGCCCAATTTTGGGGTGGCCCAGGGTAGGGGGGAGGTGGGGCCATGTAGTCAAAACCAGATGGGTACATTCCTGGAACACAGATGGCCGACAGAAAAAAAAGATAAGCAGTTTCAAGGTTAAAGGAGGTGACAATCTGGACAATTATGTAGTTACATAGCAAACACACACACAAAAAAACACTGACAGGGAGAGAGAGAAGCGACAGCATCATTTGTGCCTCAAGGGTACAAATTTTTACTTATGTGCAAGGGTGACTTTTGACAAAAACGAGTATACAAAAACAACTGTGTGTCCGCAGCTTACACAGTTGTTTTTGTATACACATGCAGAGAAACATAGTCTAAAACTAAAAACTCTAAAAGTCTGGACACATCTTTGATTCTACAGAAGCTACACATCCTGGTCAAAATCATAGGTTTTTGTGATATTAAAGAAATTATACCAAGGTAAATGATTTCAAAACTTTTCTACTTTTATTGTGAAATGTTAACCTACATAAAGAGATTAAAGCAATCAGGAACCATTTAGGGGGAAAACATGTAAAACATACTAAAGATCTGGTTGCACAACCTTAAATTAATACATTGTTTAAGCACTTTTTGATTTTGTTCAAGCACTTAGTCTTTTTGGGTAAAAGCTTGTTAGCTTGGCACGTCTTCACTTAGCAATATTTTTTACCACCTGAGCCACAGGCGGCTGTGGCTCAGGTGGTAGAGCGGGTTGCCAACTGATTGCAAGGTTGGTGCTCTGATCCCCAGCCCCTCCACATGCCGATGTGTCCTTGGGCAAGACACTGAACCCAAAGTCGCTCCCAATGGCAGGAAGGCACCTTGTATGGAAGTCTGACATCATTGGTGTGTGAATGGGTGAATGCCAAACACATTATAAAGCGCTTTGAGTACCACTAAGGTAGAAGGTGCTATATAAATGCAGACCATTTAACATTTATTTTCCCACTCTTCCTTGCAAAATGTTCTAGAGTCATCAGATTGTGAGAGCATCTAATATGCACTAGGGCTGGTCCCAAATATTCAAATATCCGAATATTCAGTCATTGTGGTGGTATTCGGATTATAATTTTGATATTCGAATAGTCATGCGCGGCCCTTCCGGGCGCTGCCGGACGCCACCGAGCGCTGTCACTGAGGCTCTAGTACGCATAAAATAACCTAAAATAACTTCCAGGGGGCATAATCAAGATGGCTGCTAAGTGGCAAAACTTGCTCATAGGGATTTAGTTTTTAGCCAAACATACTGTTTAGAATTATGGCCACAAAGTTCAGCCATGGTCCCATCAGACCATAGCATATCTTTGTTGTATCTTTTTGCTAAATTTAGCCACGCTTTGATGTTTTTCTTTGGGATAAAAGGCCTTTGTCTTGTCACACTCCCCCACAACCCAGACATATGAAAAATACAGGAGATTGTTGTCAGATGACTTTCTGGGGAGCAACCAGAGTTAAGGCTGTTTCATCAAATCATAATAACTCCTTGACCAATCTAAAAGCATTACATTTGCTTTGCCCTGGGTCTTCAATGCAATCTGACATACAAATGTCATAGTACAAATGACTGAATTCTGTACCTGCAGCGGCTGTTGGATAGGGGTAGCCCATGTTGCCAGCAGCAGGGGGAGGCGTCTGGTAGAATCCATTCTGCTGGGGAGGGGGTGGATAAGGATAGCCAGAAGCAGCAGGTGGAGGTGGGCCGTAGCCATTCATCATTCCGGGTGAAGGGTAACCATAAGAGGCAGCTCCATTCTGGGCAGGAGGAGCACGAGAAGCTGGAATACGGCAAGAGAGAATGGACTTTTACAACGAATACAGTGGACTTTCCAAACATCATGGGTGTGGTCACTCATGAATCATACAGAGTAATGGGGCCACTCTTTAAGGGCAGCTTTTTCTGGACACATATCAGTACATTTAACTGCTTATACTTCTTTATGTTTAGGAGTTAACTCTTGAACATTGTATTTTTACACAGTGGTACTGTTTCTTTGATGAAGGATTTAAATACTCTTATCACACCTGTACATAAATAATACTTAGCATTGTCAAAGGTGGGACACAATAATTAAGAAAGCTAGCATACATACCATTTGTGGCCAGTTTGAAGAGGTGCTGTCCCACTTCTATGGCTCCACCACTGGGGAATGACATCTTGAAATGGGCCTGACCCTCCCAGCCACCTGTTTAAGAGTAGACTGCAGTTAGAATAATACAGAAGGCCTCTTGTGTGGTACTGTGGATGCTAACAGTGGCAACATATAAAATCAGTCACTGTATTTTAAATAAAAAAGATTCATGTAATATCTTCTGTATTTTGTAATATCGATGTGATTATTATGTGTCTGTGAAGATTCTCAGTCATCCAGGTCATGGTTATCCTTGTAGTTTCAATCGTAGCATCTGGACTTGGTTGAGTTAGCTGGAAGACGTTTCACCTCTCATCCAAGAGGCTTCGTCAGTTCTAAACTGACTGGTTGGGAGTTCCAGGTTTTATACTCTTCAGGAGCCATTAACACTATTGAAACTCCAGTCTGCTGGATGAGTGTTGCCCCTCGCCTCATTATGCGAGTCATTAGGTCATTCCCTCTCACAATGGGGTTTGTTAGGGCTCTTTGTGGCCAGGTGAGAACGGTGCCAATGAGGGTCGTTGTGAGAGGGAATGACCTAACGACTCGCATAATGAGGCGAGGGGCAACACTCATCCAGCAGACTGGAGTTTCAATAGTGTTAATGGATCCTGAAGAGTATAAAATCTGGAACTCCCAACCAGTCAGTTAGAACTGATGAAGCCTCTTGGATGAGAAGTGAAACGTCTTCCAGCTAACTCAACCAAGTCCAGATGCTACGATTGAAACCACGGGGATATGATTATTATGAAACAATTATAGCCATACTCTTATAGACATAAAATCAAGTTATACGATATTGACCAAGAGTAAAAACAAAATGCCACCTACCACCAGGCTCAGCCGACACTGATCCTTTAATGTAGTTGGCTGCAAAGACTGGCTGCTCAATGCTGCAGCCCTTCATCAGGTAATAGGGGAACATAGCTGAACCCAGGCAGTCCTTGGTATTGCTGGATACAAACAACAGCTAAGACAGCAAACGAGGAATGAGACAACAAGGAGAGTGACAACAGGGTGCATGAGAATATGAACACTGAACATTACATTCAAGAAGACAGGTGCAGTAAACAAACATTGAATGGATTTGGTGATATTTGGACGGTACCCTGTATGGTGTGAGGTAAATATTGCCCTTCTTGGTCCCCTTCAGCAGATCTGACTTGCCGGATACATCGCTGAATGACAGCTCCACATTCTTACATTCCCTTAAAACACTGTGTAGGGAAGAAGGAGATGGAAAACAAGCTGTTACAGCCTCAGTCAGTGATGTTATTAACCCTGGGCATCCGAGGCTATAACCCCGAATGTTTTCTGAACAGCCCCAGACATCAAAAGTAAAATGAAAAACAAATAGTCATTCTGATCATGTATTTATAAGCCCTCCAAAATAAGATGACATAATTCATAAAAACTGCAGGTATTATACGTTTTGGATTCTGTGTGTCATTCAAGCAGCAGATAAACTTCACTCTATTTGGAACTCACACATGTTGTGTGAGCAAGGAAGAGAAAGCACACTGGTTATGGGGCTCGTCATCGTTGGACATAAGAAGTTTTTTCAAAATAAAAAGGACGAAGGCAACGAGGCACAGGCGAGCCTAAAGGAGGTGGCTGAAGAATGATCTCCCGTTGAATGAGTGGTCATTATGCCATACATTTGTTTTATTTTTTAAATCAGCAACAGAGATTGCAAATTTACTCTGATTATTACTGGCTATTTTGGGGGTAATGTGTTTTATGGGACTTTCATGGTGACATTTTTCTCCTAACCAGCATGTGCATCTCCTCTCCTGGAATATTTATACTCTTTGCAGTAGCAGCTCCAAAGCTTTGGAATAGCCTTCCTGTTTACATAAAATGTAATCCATTGGCACTTTAACCCTTTAAGACATACAGGAACACCGACGATCCCATTTGCGTATCTATTTTTTAATGCGGTAGAATTGTAACCAAATAAGATAGAGCAATAATTCTTTTTGCATATAAAACCCGAGGAGTTACACTTTCATATGACGCATCCAACGTGTCCCAGAGGTTAAATAAATCCCAACAAGACATTCATGTTCTTTGTGTCTGTCTTATGGGGTCAATGGCTTTTGGTTGCTTGTAATATTCTTAATATTAAATATTGTATTTTAGAAACTGATCTTACACTTGGTTATCCTGTTTTATCGTGTTATTTCATATTTATTTCATTCTGTTTTTGCATTCTGAAAGTCTTCATGCACATATTTTGTCTGATAACATGCACAGTACTTTAAAAATGCTATAAACTTGATTTGACTTTAATTTATACCAATCTCACTCAAGCTGGTGGATAAAACTGGCAACTCTAATCAAGCTAAGTGGTTCTTAAACTTTTTTTTGTCAGAAGGCACACTTTAACAGATAATTATAACTATAAATCCCCATAAATATGATTCATTCCAAAGCACACAGTTGGAGAACCTCTAATTTAGCCATCCTGCACTCACTGTGATGATATTGTGGAACATGGGTTAAGCACAGAAATAAAGTGGTGTGACTTTACTTTGCCTGGAAGACAGTGTCTCACTCTATATTCATTTGGTTCTGACATAATTTGACAACAGTGCAATTATCAGGTCAAAATCTAAAGATTTCTGGGCTAGGCTAAGCTACATGTGTTATGATCCTATGAACACCTCTGCCCTCTGTTACAGACCTGTTGATATAGCAATGATACTGAATAGAACAATTTGAAAACTGTATACAACTACTATATGTCACAATTTGTAGGTAGCCCACTTTGCTTAATATATGTGACGACATTTGTGTTTTAACAAGGTGTATTCAAACGAAAGCTACTACTACTTCCTGTTTTGATGGTTTGCTAACATTCCAAGGTAGTGCTAGGATGAAAGTAAATTTAAAGTAAAGTTTAATTTCTTAAAGATGTTTGTAATCTTTCGAAATGCTTTTCAGTTTCAATTGACTAATGAGGAGTGCCAGGCTAGGATAAATACGTTTTTATCGCGGCGAAAGTGGTCTTCCATGGGCCATAAAGATTATATAGAAATATATTATATAACTCTTGAAACAGTGATTATAACCTTTGGATCACCCTGAAAACTACATACCCTGATAATGTAGAAAACTCAAATGTCAACAATGAAACAGATCTGTTGGCTATGCTAACGTTAACCAGGCTAGCTAGCTAGCAGGAGGCTAGCGGCTGATTAGCATTGTGTTGACTACGCACTGGAAACTAGAATGTAAACAAGCAAAACGGGGGAGGTAACAGGCAGCTAGTTATTAAAATAGCCACTCAGACGCTACATAATCCACATACCTTTCTCCGTTGTTCACCAAAACACCGCCGTTTTGCGAATGGTTGCGGTTTAAAGCCATGTTTGCAAAGCGTCTTTAGCTTCCCTGCTGCCTGTAGTCACAGCTAAACACTGTCAGGCTGACGGGAAGCCCCGCAACGTCACCGCTGTTACATCACTGCAACCCGTGACCTGCTGTGGGACACTGAACCACATCCAGCAGGCCAACATCAGCAGCAAGCAAACTGCTGTGTCCTGCTGAAACCTGCCTCTCACACCCATTGTTTGAGATCTGTTTGATGTAAACAACTACTCAGGCAGTGACAGAGACACATCATGTTTACAGAACTGAGAGGATTATTCACACTGGGGTGGCACAATGTCTTTTCCCAACATATCACTGAATATTATTTAATAGTCACTTTTGTTGGTCACTAGATCTTGTCATGTGCATATGCTGGCAATACTGTCATGTAGAAGTAAATGGGAGCTCATAAACAGTATAATGAGCTTTATTATGTAACCCTCCAACCTGTTGCAAAAGTTATGTTTTTTATTTGCTGATAAACCTCATAAGATGATTACAATTCAAACTACATAAGATGAGACACTTCTGTCTACAGTGTCCCTGTTCTACTGAGGACACCCGCCTCGTTGAGACATCACACTGTGTCCATCCAGCCTTTATTTTTCATCTTTTGGCTGCAGGTCCTGGGTCAGTCTTCAATGTTCAGCAGTTTGTTTCCAAATATCTGCAAAGTAGGTTTCACTTCTACAGTCTTAAGTCTGCTTTAACTGGGAGCGTGCCTATGTTCCCACAGCCCTATGTTCCCACAGCCCTAATTTTGAGAAATAATCGTTTTCTTAAGATAAAAACAGGGTTTTCGTGTAAATGAGAGGCCAAACCGTGTGGAAATATCTACATTTTCCCTTTGTGTAAACGGGGTCTTAGAAATGTGAGACATGTGGGAACATAGGGCTGTGGGAACATAAGGAGCGGGAACATAGGGCTGTGGGAACATAGGGAGCGGGAATATAGGGCTGTGGGAACATAGGGAGCGGAACCATAGGGCTGTGGGAACATAGGGACCGGGAACATGGGGCTGTGGGAACATAGGGAGCAGGAATATAAGGCTGTGGGAACATAGGACTGTGGGAACATAGGGAGCAGAACCATAGGGCTGTGGGAGCATAGGGCTGTGGGAACATAGGGCTGACCCTGCCAAGACAAGAAGCTGAATTTCAGAAGCATGCGAATCAAATTTGTACATCACTAGATTTTGTGGGTGAGTTTTCCATCTCATGCCAGATTGTAGTGGAAAAAAGGATAAGGTCATGAGAACATATGATTATTTACTATTTCCATTTCAAACTGCAGTTCCAACTTGCAATTTGGAAGGTGTAGATCTGCACAAGTGCACATGTAGCTTTCTGAATATGTGGCACTACCGATTCACTGGCAGGATCAATGCATAAAGCACATGTGCACACCACGGCAAGGCAGCCTATTCTGCAGTCAGCCGTGCCGGGGTAATGTTTAGACCAGATGGGCTTTGAAGCGCTCATAAGATGGTCGCCATGGCTACCGCGCACTCGGAAAGAAATTAACTTTGCTCTGCGCACAGTTCATCAAGTTAGTCAGATATATTGACTGTTGCATAGAAAAAAAGGGTTGGAGGGCAAAAGAGACGAGCAGTGCGGAGGGTAAAGTGTAGCTTGCGAGGGGCAGGTTAGTGGGTTCGTACGCTCAGGAGCCCGTTTCCTAATTAGAGTCTCCATGTGATGCAGCTTGAAAGCCCCAAAAAAAGGTTTAGACTCTGTGTGTAAGCTGTGCTGAGGGAGCTCCTGAGGCAGGCGGGGTTTTTTTTCAGGCTGTGGTGGTTAAACAGATAACATTCAAGTCTAACAGGTTCATGAAGTGAGAACTGGGCTAATGTTCAACTGCTGTCTACTATCATGACTGACCTCTTCTGGGAAGTGCTGACACCAATGCAAATGTCCCTGTGCAAAGGCATGGTTTCACTGAAATGTGTTTTTAAATTTGGAGGTGGTTGATAAGATTTGATCTACAACACTGTGATCTGTTATAAGCAATCATTTGGGTGGTTCCGGTTTTGCTAATGAACAAACCTTTAAAAAAGAATGCAGAAATACATTATAGTCTATTCTTTCATTAAAGGGGACATATTAGGTTTTACTTATTTCCTGTAATATATATACAATGTGAGCTGGCTATAATAAAGGCAACTGAAGTTTCAAATAATAAGGGAAATGTATGTTAAAGTGTGAGAAAAATGCTCAGACTCCAGACGACTCTGAATACTAGGTTTCCAACAGGTTTTTCTACTTCCACAACAAGCTGCCATCAGGTCGCTACTGATTTTTGTTGTCATTTGCTCCAGGCACAGCGCATCCGTGAAGACAATAGTTTTTGTGATATATGACAAAATAGTCTACCGGAGTAGAATCAAAAGCATTTAATGTAGTCCTAGATTTAAATACATGGCGGACAGGGAGGTACTACACAGTCATTTGGCGACATTTTGCTAGCTACAGTACCTTTACTATTTCTTGATGCTTTCCCCTGCAGTCAGAATACTATTCCCATGCATGAGGGTTGAACAAAAGCTTCCAGGACCGTGCACAGTGCATTTAAATTGACAGCTACTGCTCACATGTGTGAGAACTGATGGTACACCATCTACATCAGGACCTGTGTTACACACACTTTTGTGACCACTGGTAGGTACACATTTGGGGAGCGTACCTATATTCCCCGGGTCCTATGTTCCCCGCTTTGTATGGGACCGGGGAACAAAGGAGCCTTTTTCTAAATAAGGGTCCTATGTTCCCCACTTTTCCCCAAAAGGGTCCTATGTTCCCCACTTTGTATGTGACCGGGGAACATAGAAACTTTTTAGTAAAAACGGGGAACATAGGACCCGGGGAACATAGGGATGACCCCCACATTTGCAACATCGCCATAGACTGGAGCAGAGAATAAAACGTCACACACTCTGTCGGTCAGCAGTTAACCTTCATGCCATGGATCATCACTGGAGATGGCCGGTGGGTCTGCAGCTACCATCCAGAGAAGAAGTTTCCAAATTCGTACGAGGCACATCAGGGCAGGAGCGCAGCAGGAAAATACTTGTTGTTTACTTCAACATTCACATGGTTGTTCACCAAGAACTAGTCCTAGGTACAGTTCACTACAATGCTGTGAGGTGTCTGATGGAAAACATTCGGCGCCAACTACATGAACTGTTTTGCTGCAAAAACACAATTATAGCTCAGCAGATATGGTTCCCTGTGACTTTTTCCTCTCCCCCAAAATGAAATTCAAGTTGAAGGGTCATCATTTTGACACAGTTTCAGACATTCAATGCTCATTATGGATGGTGCTGGACATAGTGTTGAAAAGTATGTGTATAAAATGTAAACGTGTGTAACAAAGGTCCTGCTGTCATTAGTGTCGTCTCACGTGACATCCCGACTCAGATATCTTGGAACTTTTTTGGTCAACCCTTGTACACCTATTAACTGGGGCACATAGAGAACATTTTTATATAGCCTGTGACTGAAAGGTTAAATCTGCTGTTATGCCACACAATAAGCAGGTAATGAGCGTAATATTTACCAAACAGATATGTCTGTGTGCGGTCTTTGTTGCTGCGGCTGTTCGTGCCGTCTGCTGTCATATTCTGGACTGGATTTGGGCTCAAACACGTTCTGATGGATTTGAGAAGTTGCCATTTTCTTAGTAGTTTCTGCAGAACTTCAACCCCAGCAAGATGATGAGGCGGCACTCACAACAAAGACAAATAAAGGTTTTTACTGAATGTTTGTTGGAGTCCTAGAATAAAAATACAGAACTAGGAATGAGCATAATATGTCCCCTTTAACCCTTACATGCTGAACAGATCAGACTAATTTAAGTTGAGAGAAGCAGCGCATGTCAGCATGACGTTGTGCGTGCGAGTGTTTCCATACCTGCTGAACAAGTTGTATCAGAAATGTGCAGAGGTGGGGTTTATCCCGTACAACAAAGGCTGTTGCATTACTCACGCCAGTGTCATCTACAAACCACTACATTTTGCAATCACTGAACTTTACTGTTGACAAGATGCTCTACATTCACTGACTCACTGGGTACTACTCCGACATTTACCGCAAATCTTAAAGGGTCAAAACTTAGTCATACTCACATCATACCAGAATGTAGGTCAGTTCGTATCAGTAATATGTATAAATATGCATAAAACATATCTTATCTCTAGTTATCTATTAGTGTAAGGGCTTTTGATCTACAATATGGACAGTGTCAAGAATAAACTGTTGGTTCAACCCCGCCCATGAAGAATGAACTGCTGAAAAACCTGTTCAAAAACCACTAACGAAACACCGACTATTCTACACTTGAGCAACTTCCTCTTACTCTTTATGCGTAAATATCCTTTTTTGAGTCTTGCCCACAGCTGTGTGAACTCCACTAAGATAAAAACCTACTGAAACCTTTATAATGTCATCAAACAATAAAGGAGTAGCACTGACACTAATCATCATTACAGCCTTTTAAGCATCTGTATGTTTTATTATTAGGGTGCCAGTTAATCTTCCCTTTGTTTCCTCTCTCCCAGTTTATGTTTTTACCTCGAGGGAAGTTTATCAACCAAATAAGTGCAGCATTTCTTACCTTTACCTTGGGTCTGGTCCAGTAGTGCTTGTCTTTTCATTTGACTACTCCACCCTCCAAGCTGCTCTCAGCCACCTTACTTAGGAAGATGCCGTTGTATTATTTTATGCATCTCTTTGATAGTGTACATGTTTAAACTGACATTCATTTGTTGGGTTCCAGCAGCCACATATGACAAATTCATCTACTCGTGGTTTTAAAAGGGGAGTGTACCTATGTTCCCTGGGTCCTATGTTCCCCGCTTTGTATGGGACCGGGGAACATAGGACCCTTTTTAGGAAAAACGGGGAACATAGGACCCGCGGGGAACATAGGACCTGGGGAACATAGGACCCTTTTTTAGAAAGACGGTCCTATGTTCCCCAGTATGTATTGCGACCGGGGAACATAGGACCCTTTTTAGGAAAAACGGGGAACATCGGGGAACATAGGACCATAGGAACATAGGACCCTTTTATTTAAAAAGGGTACTGGGGGAACATAGGACCCGGGGAACCTAGGGATGACCCCGATTAAAAGTAAAACCTCTCAGAACAGATTGTCTATCTAGTGTCTTTGCTTAAATAGTGAATGTAAAAATGAAGTGATATTCTCTTTAGGATGGTGTACAGACCCATATCCAGAATTTATGTTACAGGTTTTTTACATTTTAACTGTAGGAATAATGGATTTTGCCAGCCACTGTATATTTAATCTGTATTGCAGAAACACGCTCACATTAATTCAACAAAGAAAGTCTGAGTAGTTTCAACTTTACAGATATTACAGTTAGGTCAAAATACAGTCAACGAAGGCAATGAGACAAAAAGCAGTGGGCGCTCAGAGACTGCAGGGATTCACCACAAGTCGGCCACATCTGTCTTGCATTAGACATAAAGAACAATGAAGATTGTACAGATCCCTTCTTCATGTGGTGGGGGAGGAGGCTTTCTAACAGAGAAATTACAAACAGAAGTATATGTCCTCTATGTCTCTGTCATAACTTACTGATCTTGTCTTCAGATCTGAAGGAAAAAAAAAATCAAGATGCTAAATAGTAATGGCGTGTCTTTGCAAGTGTAGATCATAGGACATTCTTCCTTCAATGTGAAAACAAGACACACGGAATGTGCAGAGAGTTTTGTATCATATTTAATTGGAAGGGTTGAGTAATTTCTTAATCAAGGATCAGTTTCCAAACAAGCTAATTCTACCTCCAGTGCTGCCACGGTTTTTAGTCGACCATTGAAAAGTGAGGACAGGAAAGAGAAGAAGAGCAGATCCGTTTGTCTCTGCTGCCATGTGATGCAACCACCATTAGGTCGCAATCTTATGACGGGCCACAGATAGCGTCAGCAGGTAACTGCTCTGCTCTACCTGACGAGTAAAACTAGACCCGAGGTCATACAGTGCAGAGTCAGACCCCACCCCCATTCAGCGAGCCTCGCAGCAAGCTGTCATTAATGGAACCAACATGTGTCACGTCAGTAACTTTGAACCTCAGACATCTGCATTCCTGGTAATAACCTTCATATGTATCTGGTTCTGTACAGTAACCAATACAGGAGATCACCATTTTACTGAAGAACAAAAGCTTTATATTAGCCAAACCTGAGACGGATGCATTAAATACAAGGTGCAGAAAAAGCCTTGTAAAGATTGATGCACTAGAACAGTGCTACACCTTAACACTTAAAACAACAATGTGAAATTTTGGGAAATGTGTTTTTTTTTAAAAAAGCGGTAGATCCAGTGAATATCAACTTTGTGTTAATGTGATAATAATGAAGCGACACGCAGCAGTGAATTAGCTTACTTAGCACAAATGCTGGAAGCAGGAGTTTGGGGAGTTAGGGCTGCAACTAACAGTGATTTTACCAATGAGTCGGTTACTCTAAACAGTTAATTGTTCTCCTAAAACAACAGAAAACTATTTAATTTCAGTTCCTTTTACTTTAACAACCTGTGTGCATGTATGAATAATGCAGCACAGAACAGTCTAAAGTACAAAACTGCAGGGCTTAACTGGAAACTCCAAGTAGTGCACATCTAAAAGACATCTATTAAACCTTAACCAGTTCAGTCTGTATAATAAACAAAGTGTAACACGGACATGGTGTATATTTTACAAACACGGAGCAGCTAAAGCAACCCCCGGTGTAACTGTTCTCTTAGAATTCTATGAAAATACAGCCGAACTTGTAGCGCAGCTGTCATCTTTAGGACGTGCGTATGGCGAGTTTTCCAGACATGTCATGGTTATATTAAAATGCAGAGCAGCAGCTTGGAAGTGAATGTTGGTTTAACATGCACAGCAAATGATTCATGTTTCAGTCACTACTACTTCATACTTGAGAAGAAACAGAAAAAACATGGAAATGAAAACAGCTTTATTGGGAATTTGTATCAAAATATATGTGAGCTCAGGGAGTAGGAGAGAAGAGTAAGTTGCCTGTGTGCTGAATAGTGACTGTGTGTCTTCAGGTGTTCCTTGCGTTTTGCTAATTTTTGATAATTCCCTTCTTTCGAAAATCGTGTTACCGCAATTGTGTAAAACTGTAGTGTCGACTGCAGCTGACCAATGACTGGAACCAGCCAAACTGATGCCAGCACATTTTCAGCGCCCTACTAATCAATTTTACCGACTAGTATTTAAATTTTGTTGAGATGATTCCTGTCGCTGGTCAGGTTGGAGTCCTGTTTGAGCGTAGATCCCTGCGTTGCTCAGGTTGATCATGTTCAGCAACGAGATCCGAGCACTTAGAGGAAAACGTTACAATGGTCTGCCGGGTATGTGTAATCTGACTGCAGACAGGGGAGGCTTTTGTTTCCTAGCCAGAGACCCGTCATATGTTCGGGCCGATAGCAGGAGAGAGAGCGAAGGCACAACCGACCATGTGAGGTGCATTGTACACACTGCATGAGCATGTGACATAAATCACAAGTGTGTGGTGCCCGATGAAGAGACTCACTGAGATGCGGAGCGTGAATGAACATCTGTCCTGCCGTGCCTGAAGAGCATTTGACCGTCACGAACAGCACATGCTACCAGCACTAGCTTCATATTGTGCTTTATGGCTTTCCAGTTCACTCCCTTAACTCTCCCCTAAACATTATCTCCAGTGGAGTCATGCAAGCCATAAATCATGATCCGTCTCAATTCAAAATGTTTACACAAAGGAATTAAGGAGTTGCCTTAAATCAGACTAATGTGTATGAATGGAGTCTTTTTTAAATGCATCAAAAACTATACGTGTAACTTATTAGATTAGGTTGAGGGTGTTTAAGTACCAAGACTCCAGAGACCATAGAAGAAACTCAGTCTTGATGTTTGTGCGATTTTAAACTGCTTTTAGCTTTTCAGCGTTCGTTTTTTTTCTTGTTTACACAGTCAGCAGGAATGCAGAGTTGTGAGGTCATTAGGTTTGTAGAGCAACAAGTTCAGCTCTATATTTACAGCAGGGATTTAAAACACTAGAATGCAAGCCATGTGACCTAATTACACTGGTAAAGGGTTGCTAAGGATGAGGTTTCACTCGCAGCTGCGTCCAGCCTGAACCATCCATCTCCAGTCCACACAGTATATACAGTCATACATAACTTTGACTTTTTTTGCCAAGAAGTATTCATTACAAAAATGTATGCTATAAACAAGGAATAGGTTTCCATTCCTATAATGTCATTTGCTGTTTTGATTGGTCGAGTGAAAAATGAGCAGGTCAATTTCATTCGAACTCGCTGCTTTAGTCATGAAATAGCACACAACAAGGTCTCTGGTTAATGTCTACACTTGACTGATACACTCTGTACACACATTTTACACTATATATGTATTTTACAGCATGTTTAAAGCGTTGAGTAACTTCTGTATAACATTAGTTTTGATAGTTACATGTGCTCAAGCCAAGTCAGCCACATGAAAGTTCAATTCATTTAAAAATTGAGGCAATAATATTAATTGTGATTGAATAAAGAGACAGAAATACTGCAGCTGTGGTACCTAAATGACCGAGAAAGGAGCAGCAAGCAGTGGTTCATGTTGTGTATTGATATGTGACATCTCCATTGGAAACTGTTCACCCAGACTGCTGAGAAACGTAATATTATCTTGTTCAGTTGAAGCAGTTATTGCATTAGTACTGATTACAGTTAACATTAGTAGTGACTTTCGTTTGAGTCTGGGTTTTACTAAGCACTCACAAAATTTATAGTCTCCAGTCTGCGCACATGCTCCGTGTTCTTATCTTTAAAACAGGAAAATACAAATGGGCCCATTTCAGCAAAGAAGCGGAAACGTACACTTGAGATTAGGGCTTATTCTTGGGACTATTGTGCAAAAAGTGTGCGTTTGATTTACAGGTCCACTCCGGCTCTCTCTTCTTTGCTAGCTGCCGAGATCTCAACCTGAAAGTGCAGAGACCTGAGCAGCTGTCGTTAGCGCTGAATGTCACATGCGGCTGCCAAGTCACGCCAAACAGAGTCCGTCTACTATGGCGGTTCTCATATTTCACTAGGTCTCTCTGGGAATAACAAAAACACAGCGCGAGTCCAGTGCGTTAGGCGCTGTTACACTAGCGCTATGGAGACGCAGCAATACGCTGCCGGTGGAAAAATCCACAGCACCTTCAATTTAAAGCTCAAAGTTTAGAATTCTTATAGTGGGATGATGAATAAACTGAAAAACTGTACTGAAAACAAAACACTTCCTTGTTAAAATAAGTCTGAACTGTCATGTGCATTAACTTCCGCCCCTAAATGACTCTTGTGCAAACTGTGTCCATTGTTTTGCAACCCTGGTTACACTGTCCGCGAGTCCACCCTTGCCCCCAGGCTTCAAAGCACTAAAGCAACTGATCATCTACAAATGGCAGCAAATACACAGCTACAGAGCCAAACCACAGGCTGCTGACTGTTTATCCAGGTTCATAACTGCACAGGTTAGACGGTAGACTGAACAGGAGAGGGAGTAGATGAATGGCAGGCTTAAGTACAGATGAACCTGAAGAGTAATTACAGGGCAGAGGTGAGGCTGTGGGAGAAGGGAGGGAAACCAAACAACAGCACATAGAGACAAAGAAACTGACTCTTGGAGGGAAAGAGAGCTTTGTTGGGAACTCGGTTCGAGCCAAGTAAGTTGAGTCATTATCATAAACTGAAACAGAGTGCTCATTTCCCTGGTGGACATTAGCTACTAGAAAGAAAACCAAAATAGATCAAAGCATTATAACTTCCAGCAGGCATCCACACTAAAGCCACTGCAGCGTTGTGCTTCTGGCTTAGTTTAGCGCTCTACTTCCGGAGCAGAAATAGATCTCCCCGTGAATCACATCCACCAGCATGCAGCCAACACTTAAAATGTCTTATAGCGCACAGTGTTGAAGTTGGACTTACAACATTGCATAATGTGTGTGTGTTTGCGTGTTTGTACGAAGCCTAGATAGGAAAACACACACACACACACACACACACATACACACACAGCTGGGATCTCTGGCTTTGTTCTGGGTTTGCAAAGATTTTTTTTCTTTTTTTTTTTTTTTTTTTGTCGTCAATGTGGGTGTATCCAACTGTGACAAGCTGCTTGGCTCCGAACGGCTCTTTGTAAACCCCGGAGTGTCCCACAGGAACGGAGCGGCTCTGAAAGCAGCTTAGTACCAGTGTTCACCTCTTGACTTTGTTACTGGTTTACAGACGGCTCTCGAGGGCCAGAAAAAACAAAGGAGCGGTCACATGGGGTCGGAGGCAGCATTCACTCGCTTACCTCATTGTTATGTCGCGAGGAGTGCTTTATATGTGGAGGAGTTCAGGAAAGATGGGGGCATTAGTTCCACACTTAATTTGCTGATTGCACACTTTGATGCGTAATATTTGTGTAGAA
Organism: Chromis chromis; assembly: GCA_900302755.1. Classification (NCBI taxonomy): domain Eukaryota; kingdom Metazoa; phylum Chordata; class Actinopteri; family Pomacentridae; genus Chromis; species Chromis chromis. Next base: position 36,333 of record OMNN01103005.1, read on the forward strand.
ATGCATTGAGCAAAGCAAGGGAGAAGAACTGACTCGTAAAAAAATGTGGTATGTAGGTATTGTTAATCATTGTCAGTCGATTTGCAACATCTAAACTGATTGGTAGTTAACCCTTTAAGTCCTAATGTGTCATCGGCGACACGTTTGGGCAAGCGCACTTTGGAATACCATAAATATGTCACCGTTTGTGCTATCGGAAAAAAATCAAACGGTTTCTGAAACTGAGGCGTTGCACTTTACAGCCAATATGGTGTCATTACGGTAATTTCATTCGTGCCCCCCCAGGAATCCACTGGATGAAATTACCGTAAAATTACCGTAACTCTTATAAGAGGCAGTAAATCATAAATAACTGCAGATATTGAAAGTTCCTTCTGAAGTGCACCAGCACTCACAGGACATTTTCTTACCTTTTTAGAATCAAAATAAGAAAAAAAAGACCAGGTGGACATTTTGAGGCTCAGGTCTTAAAGGGTTGATATGCACTACTATCTTTTCTCATTGTCTTCATTTCTTGCTAAAAGCTATAGGAAGCCGCACACTATAAAATTAGCAGATTGGAAGATTCAAATATCGCACCGAGTTAATGCTTCCAGTTACAGAGACCACTTGTCATTCATCAAAAGGAGCCACGCACAATTCACAACTCCCACGTGGTGTTGCTGCACTCGTTTGTCACAATAACACATTTCAGTTTTAATACGTCTGACATACTCATAAAGGGGTTTGGTGTCGCTTCCGATTACAACGCCGCTGCTGGTATCCCACCGTGGCACGGCTCCTCGCATCCGTTCTGCAACTTGTTGAACGAGCAGCAAATGAGACTCTTTATCTCCAAGTTCCAGTGATGATTCAATTTAATTTCATCGCTCTATGGTTTGAATTGATCTATTTTATGGTCGTCATTTAGTTTGGGTACTTGACCGTAGATTCATATTCCATTACAAGAACAGATCGCCCTTAAAAGCCAATAAAGGGAAACCTATAGAGGCACTTTCTAGATCATTCGTGCACACAGAAACAATCACATACATGGTAAAATATAGAAAATATACATAACATCTATTGGATTCTCATTTCCACTCTCTGTTTAATGGTACATAAATACTTAAGTGCTAAATGATTATGACTTCATGAAGGTTTTATTGAGGTTTAGAAATGTCTCTTTTCTTTCTAATTAGATTGAATAAGTTCAAACATTGAGTTCCATCAAGCTTACGAGGCACTTTTTAATGAAAAAAGGCTGATATTTGGGATGCAAGACGCCCACGCTTCGCCTGGTAGAGACAAAAAAGACACCTTTGAGGCTCCCGTCTCCAGCCGCTGACCTGAACTGTCTTTGTTTTTGGTGTGCTGATTCCCTCCTCCAGCTGCTAACAGGCAGCCGGCTGCTCTGTTGTGACAGCGCTGGGAGCTTCCAGACACCCCTGCAACAGCTCGGCTCGTTAGTGGGAGATTTAGCACTCTAACTTTGGAGGTCTGGAGGGCTGCTAATGTCCTGGAATGGTGATTGACACAGAGGAGGAGATCATTATGTCAACCAGCTTCCCCTGCTTAGGCACAGTTTCCTGTCATCTTGGTCCAGACGGGCGACTGGGCCACGACTGCAACAGGGTGACTTTTGTTTTTGCCTCATTCGAGGTCCACTTAACCGGGCTGGTCATTGTGCTTAAAGACATACGGGCATTTAATAAGTGTTTTCGCTGTGTCCAAGAGAAATGGGCACATTTTTGAAAGGCAATTGAAATTTTTTATAAGTTTCTGGTTAGAAGATGAAGTTTTCGCTTGAAATTCTCATGAGCTGAATCGATTTTTTTTTTGCAAATGAGCTCAGTCCAAACCCCAGAGACAGAAATATATGAGTAGTTAACAGATATTTCTCTAAAATATTGTTCCCATCTGTACAGTCATATCTAAATGCAAACATTTTTTAAAACAGCTGTTCTGCCAGAATCTTAAGAAGCTGTAACAAGTACCAGATGTGATCATCAGGACCAATGATGGAGCACAATTATGCCAAATGAAACATGCCATAGTACTTTAAATATTTAGCATTTTTCTCTTCTGTTCCCCCAAACAGTGCCTATAGCGGATCTATAGTAGGTTCACAATAACAGGGCGTAAAGCTGGATGCAATTATGTTTTCAGTGTTTGCGCAGTTTTGTTTTTAGGTTAGCCATAGCAGCTGGCAGTTGTGACCCAAGACTTAAAATACATCATTTACTTCTTTTAAGTGCATAGTGTGGTTTAGATGGCTTCCATTATTGAGAGATCCACTGAAAATCTTTTTTTTTTTTTTAACTTAAATGGACCTAAATTGCCTTGATGAAGATATTTTCCAACACCCATCACCATCATCTAGCACCATTCAACCTGATTGCAAGATTGGAAGCTGACAAATGAGTGTTATGAATGTAGATTTGTGGTGCAACATCTTAAGCAGCTGCAGTGTTGCATTTCTAAGTCATCATTTTAAAATAAACTGAACATAAGGGTTGATTATTTACATATGTTGACTTTAAAATACACAAGTCCAGATCCAGATAATTCGTTTTTTTTATTATAGTGTAATCATAAAAAGGATTGTATACTTTCCAAACCAAGCATTCCAAATTCAGTATTTAGAATAGAAGGTGGTGGTGATGCTGCTGGATGCTTGTATGTAGGTGGACAAACCCTCAGGAAAACACATCCTCTTTTGTCTCCAACATATAGTGTGTAGGATAACGATGCTCAGGGACAAGCTCGGCCTGTTTGAAAAGATGTCAACCCATGCTGCATTTGATATCGATTCGCACCAGCTCGACGCAAATGGCAAATCTGTGTCAGGCTGCTGTCTTTCTGAAAGTCAGTGGAAAGGGTGAAAAGAGTACATTTAAGCAGGAAACAGAGAAATGCACACAAGATACTAATGTAAAAAAAAAATCTAACCAGAAATGTAATCACACTACGCAATCGGTACAATCAGCTTCTGTCTTTGTCGAACCAGCTTTTAACAAACACCTTGACTAGTTTCGTTCGCTGAATCTGCGCCCTCTCGGTGCTCATCAGCTACTCACTCCTCTGGCATCTGCAAAAGACTTGCTCATAATTATGATGGATTAGACTGCGGCTCTTTGTACCTGTGCGCTGCAATGGTTTTGCAGATGCTGCGGATGTGACTTGCATTAATAATTGAGGGCGGCAGACAGAAATCAATGTTCTACTGGTATCACAGGAATCTATTTGCTTTTGGCAGAGAGGGAGAGCACGGGGAAGCAAAATGAGACCATAAGCTCCACTTGCTGCTTAACACTGTAGATCTTATTTTCCATTCACCACATTATGACTTTCTAAAAGGACTTTGTTGCAACACCTACAGCTCCCAAGGCTAGCGACTGTCCTAGTTTTGCCTAATTTTTTTCTCTCCCTATTGAAACTCTCCTGTTGAATTTCATGGACAAATTCCAGAAATAGCATTGATGCTGCAAAAATTCCGTGTGTACATCTAGTATCCGGCCAAAAGCAGATGCAAAAACTTCAGCCTGCATTTGAAATACTCATGCACATTTTTCTACCTAACTCCAGTTTTGCACAAAAGTTGAAATAATGCACGAGTTAGTGAGTTTAAACCACGTAGGAGAACAACTTGTGCAGTGAATCCTGCACGCCGAGTGCTACAGCGCGTCGACAGCTGCATCTCTCTGGTGTACGGCTTACATGACGCTTAACAATAACCTGGATGGCCACATGAGGAGTCATAATGTCCAAAAGGAGTACATTTCAGAACATTAACACAACAAAAACACATGTTATACTGGATATGGTGTCCTCTATCTCAGCTGCCAGTCATCTTCTATAAATGTCGTCAAAACCAAAGTCTCCTCATTAAAAAATTAAAAAACTTATCAGACAAACAAGACAAATCAGGATTCTGCTGCTGGATCTTATCAATGGAAGACAAATTAAAATTCACCCCCAACAACACCAAGATTACAGAAACCCAACACTGCTCTTCAAGAATGTCTTTCTATCTGCCAGTACCAGTTGTTACCTGATCACACAGGGACCTTTGCATTCTCTGTAAATGTAACTTTATATGTGGCTCTAAGTTTTTTGCGTCTTACAGTTTTACTCCTTCCAGTGGTACTAGAGCTTTAATCATTTTTGTTTGACTGTGTTTACACAACACTGCAAGTTATCCCTATAAATTAAACTCAACCAACCTTTCGACCAAGGAGAGTTGTGGGCATGATCCCAGTTAAAGATCTTTGTGGTCAGTCTTTCCTCTGGCAAGTGAACAAGGTGTTTCCATAACGTCACCACTTCACCTCTCTGCTTTACATTAGACGTGGCTCCCATCCCAGATCCCCCTTCGGCAGCGTGCTTAGCGGTAGATTTATGCGCTCCAAGAAAGAACCACATGGTTCACTTCTGGATAACGTTATTGTCAGGGGCATCCTCAGAACGCCACAATCCCCAGCATAATGAGCGTATCGCCGATTTACAAAACTTTTGCGAAGGTTGAAAAAACTAAGGTCAGATAATGTTTTATTTTAATCATCATATACCTACATAAACATAAAACTCCTCCAGCTGATTCTGTCAACATTTTTAATTCCCTCAGAAAAGCACACTGAAGACCCAACCAAGATGTGTATAAGACCTAGTGTACTTTAGATTACATTTTAAGTTTTTACTATTAATAGTCAACCTCCATAACTTACCCTTCAATCAGAGAGTTAAATAAACACCATGCAAAGATATGTATCAGGTCAATGAAGTGACTGTGGGAAACATTGGTGGGGGTCAGTTTAAACTCTTTATAACTTCATGACAGCGAGCTCACAGTGCCCGAGCCTAGCCCTGATAACAAAGGCCTCAAATCTGAGAGCTGAATAATATTTGCATATTTGACATTACAATATGGTAGGGCCGGGAGAGAATATCTCAACAGAACAGCTGACGAGCAGCCAACCCCTCCCCCCATCCACCATCTGGGACATTAAACTACAGCCTACATGCCGTCTTTTGATAAAATAACAGATGAATCAAGTTCAGATATATAGAGTTTGACTTTTTTGTGTGTGACTGTTTTACTACATAGAAGACTCGTGTTTGTTGCAGTGAACTGTAATGATGCCAGGATCTAGAGGATGGATTCAAACACAGGCCACTGTTTGATGGATATGTTTGCATGTATAAAAGGAAGCTGGTTCACTAACTACTGCTATGCATGTGGTGCAGAGATGAAACGTGAAAACAAAGGTACCAAACACAGCAGCCCTGGATAGTTTATGTGCATTTAAAGTCTATTCTTTTTCTTGAAATTTAGAGCATATTCTCAGTGTTTAAAATGATTGCCACTGTAATCTTTATTTGTTAAAGAAAGGCTGTGTTAAGGAGCCAAAATGAGCATAATTTGGTTGACGGACATTTTTCTAACCAAAAGGTTTGATTGAGAACAAAGTCACAGTACTTTCTAATATTCCCGTGTTTATTTTACTTGCAGAGCAGTTTTATGAGGGAGCGTTAGGTCTAATGTGGCATTTTCATATTTACTATCCACACACAACCACAGCTTTCAGTTTGGAAATATGTTCTTCAAAAGAAACACCGAATACTAGGCACTGAAAATGTCACACAGTGCAAAAAGTGAAATCTAGGCAAGTAGAAATATATTAAAGCAAGTTTTCCATTTCACTTATGTAGAGCCTTTTGGTCTGTACTTATTTTAATAACATATTACATCTTCTTCCTGAGACTTTATTACAAGTTCTGAGTAACAGAATGCTCATAACTAGAATTGGAACCATTGTAAAGCTGTTTGATCAGCACTGTCAATTACAAAATCGCTTTCTTGAAGTCAGAATTTCTTATTTCAAGCATCTTGTGCTTTTTTCATGTTTTCAGATATTATCAAGAGATAGTGAACGAATGGAATTCAGTGTTATTGTCAGCAACCAACAGCATTAAGCAAAAATACAAGACAGAACTGAACAAAGCCCTGATAACAGACGTGTCCGAGAAATAATGAGGTAACCTTTAATGAATAGACAGGGCAACTGCATTTAAAGCACTGATAATAATAATAATTTAATAATAATAAACTAACCTTTATTGTTCCCCTTGGGGAAATTCCTTCTCTGCATTTGACCCATCCTATTCAAAGTTAACCTTAACTATACATACTAGGAGCAGAGCAGTCAGGGGTTAAGGGCCTTGCTCAAGGGCCCACAGTGGTGGTGACTGGGACAAGCAGTTTCCCACCTCAACCTCTTGCCAGTCCGGGGAGTCGAATCGGCGACCCACCAGTTACAAGTTCGCTTCACAAACCACTAGGCCACCACTGCCCACTGACGTTCTTGGTTACCTTGCAATAGGTCTGACATTTTTGTTTTCACCAATCACCACCAATGGACTTGTGCGACACCGTCAGTGTTCTACTCAAAGAGCTACGAAGAGGACGTTAAATTATCTCATTGACGTCCATCAAGAGTCGCTCACTGCATGCACCAATACGGACTTTCTCATATAGTAGTACATGAATCTTAGCCAGAATCCACTTTGTCTAAGCTTTATTTCAAGACAGTCACAATAACATTAGGTGAATGCTAGATTTTAGCACATTTTCCTACATATTAAGAATATAATTCTGGAATATTTTCTTTGGTTCTAGACAAATGTACTTGTTTTTAGTCTGGTTGCACTAGTTTTAAGTTATAAGCAGGTTTTTTGAGACATTTACTCATTTAAAAAATCCTGAAAATACTTTCTGCTTTGCATTTTCTTGTTCTGTTGGCCTATAATTTTGCTTATTTTGAGTAATATATACCTCATTCTGGTGCTTTTGCAGTGCAGGACCACGAAACACGGTGCATCCATAGCAGAATACCTTTTGATAACATGCTGAATTCAAAATGGTGACTCATAGTCCAGTGACTATTTTTCTTCCTATTGCTCACTTTTCACTGCTCTCTGGTTTTTAGGAGGTGGAGGGATGACATCAGGGTGATTCTAAATCTATTACAAGACTACGTTGCCAGCTGATAGGCATTCAGTGCCAAATATAAACACATTACTCTACTGGCCTTCCCCCCACTTAAGCC
>OMNN01103007.1:0-10359 GCA_900302755.1 Chromis chromis
GCTCACTATGTTTTGGCTTATCAGTGTATATATGTGAGCTGATTTTACATCCTCAGTAGTAACAAATGTCTAGACTACAGATTAATGCATCATTAGTTTGGTTTATTCATGGAATTCAAATTCAATATAGATTATAGCCAGTCTTATCTTTTAATAAGTAAACTTGTTTCATTGTGCATTTTCTTAATTGGTAGATTTGAGAAATATTACACTTCATAGTCAGATTCTGTTGAAATTTGTCTTGCATCACAAGCCAGCTATGTTTCTTATACACAATAATGCAAACAGACAGCTGCAGTGCTTTCTTTCATATAGCTTAACGTTTGACATCTTTGATGTCAAACACATTAAAAACATAGATCTGCTTTGTGTAAATCTTCCATCAGGGACATCACTGAAGGAAAACCTCTGCCACTGGAGGTGACAGGTATAGAGTACATGAATGATGACCCAGCCATGGTGGACGTCCTGTATGCCAAAGTCAATGTGAAAGACAGATCTGATAAGTAAGAACATCAGTGAAAAATTGAATATATTTCAAAAGCTGATGCCTCATTATTTCAAAATTCTGTTTGAAACTCTGCTTAACAGTTGTATTTTAAATATTGCCACCCTTTAGGTTGCAGATGATTGCAGATCGGCTGGTGGAGCATTTTGTCTCTGCAGGGCTGATGATTAGAGAGTGGGACAGAGTGAAGCTGCACGGCACTGTGATGAACACTCTGTTCAGAAAGGACTCCACCGGTAAAGACACCACACACACACATGACAGCCTAACAAGCACAAACACAAGGAGGAGAAGTTATTGACCTGCTGAGACTGCACTGGTAGCTGCTGCCCTGAACATATTTGCCAATGTCCTCTTATTATCTTTTGGCTTGGACCGGAGCTGCATTGACGCCAAAGCTGAATCTTGAACAATTGCAACAACAAATTTGTGCGGCGAGGAATCAGGGAGGTAGTTCTCTGTTTGGCCACAGCTCTGTTTACGTGCACCAGGCCGTGTGTTTTCCAAGTACTCTGACAATGGCCTCATTCATTTTGGGGCATGGATCGAGTCCAGCAGCAGCTCTCAAATTTGTACCGAGCTGACCAACAACACAGCACAAGCGAGGGGCCGTGCCACTGCTGACCATGTTTACCACCATGTGGACAAGCCCTATTAACATTCAGTGTGTTTTTTTCCACACATTTTACAACCTACATGACCTTCATTCTCACAGCGCTGTTGTGCTACAACTGCAGCAGCGACTTAACCTGTTTGTTTGATCACTGTGATAACTTATCTGTTGTTTTGTTGCTCTGTGTTACATTGTTCAGCTTGTCTTTTTCACTCTGGTGTTTTTCCAGTTGAAGACACGGGCGGGACAGGAAGACAAGCCACGAGTGAAAGGGAGGCTTTTGATGCCAGAAACATATTAAAGGTTAGAGGAAATTTACAGCTGCTGAATTACATCCAGACTTGGACTCACTACTTGACTGCTGGTAATACAATATCATAGTTACACAAGAGGACTCTTAAATAGGTTATACCATAATGACATAATATGCACCTGCTTAAAACCTTAAAAACAGAACATTTGAAAAAAGGCAATGCTTACTATAAAGTTTTCTTAAAATCTAAACTATAAAAAGAAATCAACTAGATCTTCATTATTCTATTCAGGCACCACTAGCAATATTGCACCATTCAGCTGCTGCAGCATACTGTATTTAGGTTTTCGAACTGTGCCTGACATTTCCACTACACTTGGAGTCCCAAGAGATTGCCATTTAATAAGTGCTTAAATAGAGAGATTTAGGTCTTTAGGTGGAACAGCACAGAAACACACACGGAGGATAATCAGGTTAATTTTGGGGCCGGTTCACTTCTGTCGTTGCAAAAGGTGTTGTTGGTTTCAGACTGGCACTAAATGATTATGTTCCCAGATTAGCGGCGGTGTGAAATAAGTAATTAAATTTTAAACCACTTGATCTCCTTAAAAGTCACGGCAGTCGGATTTCAAATCAGAGACGTGTTTGTTTATGACTTTGCCTTCAGTCTGTCTGTGCTGGCGCGGGGGAACACTGATTCCTTCTTGTTGGTTATGAACCTATTATGTAAAATAGTGTTGTTCTATTTTGGCTGAAACATCTACGTAGGCCTTTTTAACAGCAGATTTCTTGACTTGTCATAGTAGGAAAAGCACAGGTTTTACTAGTAACTTTAACAGTGCTGCAGTTCTGACAATGAACCAACATGTACAATACCTGAACCCTGAATTTGATGTAGCTGTCGTGAATTCAGACGTTATTATGGTTATTCACGCCTGTGCTTTTTCTACTGTGACATGTCAAACTGCTGCTGTAGAAAACAGGCCTATTGTGAGTGTTTTTGTTCAATGTTGTGTGTGATAGACAGCCTTGTATAACAAAGACATTTCATATGAATATAGTAGAAATTTGGCAGAAATACTGATCTGGTAGCAACCATAAAACAAATGTTGTTCACTATAGGCTTCTAATAAGAGTGACCATCAGCCACTTAGATCCTGATCAATTAGGGCATTTCAATGACATAAAAACACCAGAATTATGACTAATTTCATATTTTTACTAGCTTAAAAAATAGTTAAAGTTAAAAAATCTGTTATCTTGTAGAACACTTTAGAGTGCTTAAGAGTATATTGGTTGCACCTGTCATTTTGGGAGAACAAGACTGTATAGCACTGATTGATTGTTTTTAAAGAAACATTTTGTTAGAGTCGGGCTAATAGATCTTCCAAGTGCCTTTTTTTTTTACAAGTGACATCCGAAAATGCACCACCAGTTTGACTGGCGATAAAACCCTGATGGCAGAGAGCGTCTTTGTTTGAATAACAATATTGTTGATTTTCTTTTTTCTGAAAATGACACAAAGGCGCCAACCAATTACATTTCGACTTTACAACACAGTGCTGATTTTTAAAAAATCATTCAGTGGTTACACTAATTAGTTATTGGGAAGGTGCATTGAATCATCTAAAACTATGATGACATTTTGCATTATTGAAGTTTACAAATGTACTTTTTTCTTCACAGAAGTTTGGCGCCTACCGTTTTGGGGAGTTTGAGCTGAACACTATTCTGCTGTCCCAGAGATATTCAACAGACTGCACTGGATACTACAGCTCTGCAGGGAGCATCAACATCTCTTGAGCCTCAGCAGGACTGAGCTCATTCTGAGGTGGGAAATTCATCTGTATTAGCAGAACATTGCAGCAGTTTCAACAGTGTTTGTCCAGTAGGTGGCAGCATAGTTTTGTTTAATTGAAAATAGCTGGTGAAGCCTGTGTCTGAATCATATTCATTGCTTTCTGAAACCCCTCAGGAATATTTTATATGAAAAAAATAAAATGATCAGAATGTTTGAAATTTCAGACTAAGGCTCATTCAAAAGATGAAACATGCATACAAATCCATTCGGAGATACTCTAGGCAGTCAGATTCCTGTTTTTGTACTTCAGTCTCCAGACAATTGGTTCTCTTCGGGGAATCTGAGTCAAACAACATCAAAGTAAGTGACACAAAATACATTTTTATTGGAACAGGCAATCAAAAGAACAACATGAAAAAGCTGAAATTTCCATCGAAAACTTAAGTCCAGCTGTATTCATAATTTTTCAAGATTTTAAAAACAGAACAAGTTTACATTTGCAAGCGTAGGGATTGGGAATCATGGCTGGATAATTTTCCTTCTCCCAGAGGAGGAGAAGATTATTGACTTTGGGTCACGTTGATATCAGAGTTACATGTTTTTAAATTAAAGTTAAAATGTAAATTATATAATAAGTAACATTATGTTGACTGCAGAGAAGAACATTTACTCATCTCTAATTTTGAGGTACTTGTTACCAAATAATTCCATTTAATGAGATTTTTATTACTTTATACCTCAATTGCATTACATTTCAGAGGCAAATATTGTACTTTTTGCTCTACTACATTTATCTGACATTTGTAGATTAAGATTTTACATACATATGATCAGTTTATACAATATTGTGTATTGCTAAAGATGAAAAAACAGTTTACAGGATGACCCCATAGCTGTTTTGGCTGCATACTATGTGGCCACAAATGCCTTGAAGTCTCAGTTTTAACACCTTTCCTGCAAGTCCACTGTGATCTTTCCCCACATTTCTTGTTTCTCTCCACTGTATCTATCGAATAAAGGTGAAAATACCAAAAACAAATCTTAAAAACGAAACTCAGCACCTCATAATGAATTAAAAAGTAACGCTACATCTACAACAGTAAAATGCTGCTTACACATTAATGCAGACTTAATACTAACTCAAACATAACACTTTAAAAAGAGGCTTTTGATGTAATAATTAGTTTTACCTATGACTCTTTAAGTACATAAATTTGCTGGCAGTACGTCAGTATTTTCACTTAAGTAACATTTTGAAGCCAGAACTTTTACATGTAATTGATTCATTTACTTTTACTGAAGTAAATGACTGCAGACTTTCTTTTCTTTGTCCCCTTCAAATCCAGTGATATCCTGCAATCTGTTAAAAAAGAAATGGGATGTAATGAGAGTCATGTTTCTCTCCTGGAGCTGGCCATTCTTGTGAGACGATTGGCTGGTACATCTCATAAATGTTCGGGCTGCTCATAAAAATGTCAGTGTTGATGGCATGTGTTTAATAATTTAAAGAGTCTTCCTGCACCGTCTCACCTGTCAGCCGTAAGAGCTGAAATAGCTACCGTTCTACAGCCAATCCCAGCTGCTCTGTTTGGATGAAATAAGACTTTTACTGGGAGCTTGTGTGGCTTAAACTTTAATGATTGAGCAAATAAGAAGTTCACTGTAACTAATGGTGGCAAAAACAAATCTTGTGCCAAACCAGGAAGCTTTCCTAGTTGTCGAGCCACTCTGGTCGAGTTTCACAGTGGTTTTGTCTCATCGTCGCACTGCTGGACGTCATAGCCAAGTATTTCATTTCATCTCGCTGCCTCATGAATGTGTTAATGCATCACTGACATGATTTATTGCACCAGTCTGGGTTTTTTTCCCTTTTTTTATTTAATCGGTGCCCTTCCCACACGAAGCACAACCTTGTTCCCACTCCCGTCTGTCGAGTGTGTCAGTGAATACAGACATCGGACACTGAGCCTGGCCACTTGCTCTTGCCGTCAGAGCTTTTTTTTTTTCCCCTCAGCTGGCGACGCTCTCTGTTTGGCATGCAGGAGGGTGATCGCCAAGTGGCCAAAAGTTACACTGATGAAAACTGAGGGCGCTTTTTGTTTGTCAGCTCTGCCGTCCAGTGCTGTCCACCCTCCCATCTCAGCAGTGGCGTGATTTTTTTGTTTTGTTTTTCTCTCGCCCTGTTCTCCTGGAGCAATGTCTACAGACACCATTAGATATGGACATGCAAATTGTGTCATTGGAAAACAGCTAGCTCGCTGAGCTGTCCATCCATTGACTGTAGCCTTGTCTGGGCATAAAATGTATTTTTTTAGACTTCAGGAAAGGGGCCTAATTATCCACGCCCGGTCCCCTGACAGTATGCTTGTTAGTGGGTCAGGAGTGCACACCCAGCATAACTCCACTCTCAGGTAATAGATACAGTGAGGATTCTGGGAATTGGCAGGACTATTGCTCATCAGCACACACAGAGGAGTAAAAAAAAAAGTAAGAGAGACAGATGATTTGCAGTTTAATTAAATTCATTGAGACTGTGCATCCGTGTTTCTTTTGGCAGGGACATGATTAAGGATGTGTTGTGCAGATGTCCCCAGTAATGACTGCACTGAAAACACGTGAAGAAACACACGTCAAGCAGACTGAAATTTTATTTAAATGGCCATATGTCAGATTTGTTGCACAGATTAGGGACATATTGGAACAGAACTGTGATGAAGAGTTGGTGTTCATTAGTCAGTTAGTCATAGTTTCTTAATAAATGTGCTATTATTTGTCATTGCCATTGAAACATGGGTAACATTTAAGTCCCCAAATGTAGCGTTTACAAGTAGTATACAAACATTCAATAAATGGTTTATAACAGATTATAATTTAGTTGTAATTCAGTACTTTAAGTGACCACCAAGTATATAGTGATAATTAACAGTTAGATTAGATGTCTTAATAGGTATTTATAGTATTACAGCTGCTTCTTAATGTAGCATCTGTTGATACCAGAATGGGTGACCAAGTGACTTGAAGTTGTTGGCAAATAGATTCATAAATACCTATCTTCTTACAACACCATTGTAGCATTACAGACCATTTATTAAATGTTTATATATGTACTGTTTATAACTTATATGTTGCTTAAAAAATATTATTGTAGTTTCTCTGAGCCAATGAGGACCTCTTTATATCACATCATTTGTCAAACCAGACCAAAACCCCTTAAATATTTGATTGACATAGAGAAAAGCAGCCAATTCTCACATTGGAGAAGCTTGGGCGTGTGACTCTTTGACTGTTCGACTGATAAGTGACTCAAATGATGGTTATTTACACTTGACGCCAGTATTTTTTACATTCTAGCAATGCACATACGTTTTTTACCTTATTGACATGGCCATATGTGGGTTTTTTTTAATTTGCTGGAAGACACAGCATGAGCAAAATAAGCAGTCAAGACCATGGCTGAGCCTTTTTACATTGACACTGCAGCATACTGATGACAGCTTTAAAAACCCAGATCCAGATCTAGACTTCCAGGGTTTCAAACTCAACAAACGTCATGAACCAGTCTTGTCAAGTTGCATGATGAGGCTTTGGTATCATTTTTTTGCTTCCGAACATGTATGGCTGAATTACCCCAATATTGCACCTTCCTATTGTGTAGCTCAGAGTAGTTTTACATCTGCACATTCTAGATGAAGCAGTGATTTCGAGGTACATCAAAGCCATTTTAAGGTGTGAAGTGATTTTTTTTGTGGTAAAAAAAAATCTCAAAATATGAAACTTTAGTACTTAGAGATTAGTCTTTTTGTGGAGTTTAATCAATGACTGGAAAGGGACTTGAAAAAAACACTTATTTATACACAAATGAGCCAAAACACTATGACCACCACTGCCTAATATGCTGTTAGTCCTTCGTGTGACACCAAAGCAGCTCTGACCGGTCAAGATTTGCCCTCTACAAGACCTCTGAAGGTGTCCTGTGGTATCTGGCACCGAAATGTTAGCGGCAGCTCCTTAAGTCGGATTAGACCTGTTGTTCCATCACATCCTGCTCTGATCACTGTCAGTAGGTTCCCACCGCTGCTGACCAGGAGCATCCCACAATCCTTGCTGTTTCAGACATGCGTGACTCGAAGCCATTACGATTTGACCCTTGTCAAAGTCACTCGGGTCTTAACACCTGCATAATTCAAACAAGTTTACTTAACATCTGCTATATACCAGGTATTGGATGCTTATTCATTTCATTCCTGAGTCCTCATAATGTGTTGGCTCATCTGTGCACATAGTAAAATGACTTGGACTGACTCTATAACACAATCATGTTGCTATGCATGTCTGCGTGGGTGAGCTTGCTTACACATTCCCCGACATACATACTTTTTTCCGTCCTTGCCGCATCTCTCACCCTAATTAGTCATCTCTGTGATTCCTACAGTGTGAATGTCCAACCAGGCCCTTAAGAATTCAAAACTAGCCTCCGCCACTTTCAATAAGCCTGATAAATGAGACCCCCGTGTCTGTTTGTGTTACCAAGAATCTGCCACCTGCTTCTGAAGATCTAACGAGACAGAGGCGCTGTACCTTAATTAAAATGTTAAACAGTTTGTCTTGTGCAGGGATGTGTGCATGTGCTTGTTTACATGCACTGAGTGCCCTGTATGTTTGGAAGGGCGATAGACTACGCCCACTGAAAACGTGCCTTTGCAGTGCCAAACCAACTGATAAAAACTTATTTTCCAATCCATTTACTTTCTTCTTTCTCCTGTGTTAAAAGTGTAGGAAGAAAAAGAAGGGTGTAATTTTACAAGAAGTGAAAGCAAAAGCAATCACCTCGATAAACCCATAACACTCTGAACCCTTTTGTAATGAGAATTCATATCATGTTTGGTAACTGAAGTCTTGCGTTATCGCGTTATTGTTTAGGCCTCCACCCAATTTGCATATTTAATTTCATGCCAGTTTTTAAAGTGTTTTTTTTTTTTTTTAATGCAAAGGCTGTTTGAAATAGTTGATCAATGTCAGCCTTGTGTTTTGATATTCAGCACCACACTATGCAATTTTTCATAGTGTAATTAGAAATTAAGCTTTCTTTCGGGATTGATGGCATTAACATCAGCTGGGGAAAGACGGACGACGTTTGACAGACTTGACATTTTAATACAGTAGATGTGTTTGATTTGCATGCTCCGACTAACTAATAACATGCATGAAATCGATTAAACGCCTAATTACTTCTTAAGGTCACTGTACAGTTAAACTCAAGTGCGCCTTAAAGCATGAATCAGGTCTGTTAACTGTGTAAAATGTGTAAAAATCCAATTAACCGATTAACAAGGACGCACAAAGACATTTCAGCAGGTAGCGTGGTGTTCCTTATCTTTGTAGTTTCAATCGTAGCATCTGGACTTGCTTGAGTTTCTCGAAGACGTTTCACCTCTCATCCAAGAGGCTTCATCAGTTCATCAGAGGTGAAACATCTTCGAGAAACTCAAGCAAGTCCAGATGCTACGATTGAAACTACGAGGAAAACCATGACCTGGATGACTGAGAATCTTCACAGACATATCGTATTCCTTATGTCATGTTTTCCCCTTAACAAGCCTGAATCTCAAGATTGTTTTAAGTTATCTGACTGATCAAACACACCTGAAGCTGAAAGGTGCTCCATAAATGATTCCGCAAGACAAAATCTGGATCTTTCAAAGTGAATATCGTTAACGGTGAAATATGACAGCGCACCTTTTTTTTTGACTGCTCTCTTATGTTGAATGTGACTCTCCGGTCGCACGTCAGCATGGTTTGAATTCCCCACTAATCACTCTGTCACTAATGGGCATAACAGGCCTTGATGGACAGCCAAGGCTCGAGCGTTTGAAACGTCTAATCTGTGTCTCCGGCGAGAAGGCAGGTGATCCCTGCGGCAGCTCTTTGTCATTCAGAGTGCTGAGTCTGGAGACTGCCTGCAGCTGTCCACGTCTGTTTACTGCTGGAGGCGTTCACGCAGCGAGCAGAGGCACAAAGCCGAGAGTGTTTGAACAGCGAGAAGTCATTCAGAGCTGCTGTTTACTTTATGTCACTTTGCACAATAAGAGTTTTAAAAATAGGACACACAAGAAATTGTCATTATCAGGTAGTGTCTGTTACGGTTTTTGATTGTTGTCTAATCTGTGTGATGTCAGAAAATGCTGAAAATGACTTTTGAGTTGTCCTCAAATGGCATTTTTTCACACAAAACCCAAATATGTTAAATTTAAAGTGATGTAAAGCAGAAAAGCAACAAATCCTCACAATTAAGAAGCTGTAGCTCGTGAATGTTTAGCGTTTTTGCGCCATAAATTGCTGAAATGATCTTCAGTCATTTCACAGCAGTTTGCATAGAAACAGTCAAGACTTTAATTAAGATAACGCTGGCATATATTCACCTTATAGCAGCTGGATAGCTCAGTGACTAACACCCCAGACCTTGGCATGGGAGATCAGTGGTTCAAATCACGGTCAGGGCGCAGGTATCCAGTGAGGACCCTTAGGCAAGGTCCTTAATGCTGCCTCGCCTACCTACCTATGCATGTCGCTTTGGATAAAAGTGTCTGCTAAATGAAATTGTAACTTGTAACATACTAGGAGCAGTGGGCTGCCGTAGTGCAGCGCCCGGGGAGCAGTCAATGGTTAAGGGCCTTGCTCAAGGGCCCCAGTGGTGGTGACTGGGACAAGCAGTCGCTCTCACTTTCCCACCACAACCTCTTGCCAGTCAGGGGGCTCGAACCGCTTCACAAACCACTAGGCCACCACTGCCCTAACTTCACATAATTGGGGCACAGTTTTACGTCAGTTCCGTTGTGCATTCTACAATGATACATTATTTCTTTTGTATCAAGTCACTATAACAGTGTCTTGCCAGATGTCCATCTGTTTGCACTCAGCATGCTGCTTCCATGCTGCATCTAGATGTGAAGGTCATGCATGATAGCATGAATTCAAAAGAAATGTGTCATGCTTGACACCACACACTCTCCTATCTCACTTAGTATATTTCTTTTGTATCAGGTCCCTATGTTACGACCAGCCTAGAGTAACATGGCCGTAACATGTGTGTGTGTGCTCTCCCTCGTCCCACTCCCAAGGAAAACCAGCCAAACTCTAAAACTCTGATGAACAAAGGATTTATTTTGTAGCCGGTGAGCAGAGCC
>OMNN01103007.1:10379-20885 GCA_900302755.1 Chromis chromis
GTCAGTTCCGTTGTGCATTCTACAATGATACATTATTTCTTTTGTATCAAGTCACTATAACAGTGTCTTGCCAGATGTCCATCTGTTTGCACTCAGCATGCTGCTTCCATGCTGCATCTAGATGTGAAGGTTATGCATGATAGCATGAATTCAAAGGAAATGTGTCATGCTTGACACCACACACTCTCCTATCTCACTTAGTATATTTCTTTTGTATCAAGTCCCTATAATAGTGTCTTGTCAGATATCCGTCTGTGTGCATTCAGCATGTTGTTGATCCCTTGCATCCAGATGTGAAGGTCATGCACTTTCATTAATGAACATGAAATGCATCATGCTTGACACCATAAATAGTCACATGTCTACCATAGTATATTTCCTTTGTATCAAGTGACCATACTTGTTTCTCGTCAGATGATAATCTTTTTGCAGTCAGCATGCTGCTAAGCCCCTGCATCCAGATGTGAAGGTCATGCATTCTAGCATGAATATGAAGGAAATATGTCATGCTTGATGCCTCACAGTCTCATATCACATATAACATATTTCCTTTGTAACATTTGTGATCTCAGGTACTGCCTGTGTCATGCTTGATCAGATTGTTCCAGAGCATCACTCGAGCTGAGTCACTGCCAAACACGGATGCATGTCATTCTGAAATAAATGGTTATATCTGACAAAGTGTCCTGTCTCAAATAGAGCTTTGCATTAGTTCAGGCAGGCACAGAGTCAATACGCCTTTTCTCTGTCCAGTTGTTCAGTCCAGCCCACTAGCTTAATGTGCTATAGAACTGAGGCAGCATTCATTCATTCTGCCCACTCCACGCTGCTACACCAGCCTCTACACATCCACAAATCATCCCCCTCCTTGCCAACCTCCATTTTTAAAGGTTCAATATCATAACCCTCAATAATTAAAAAAAACATGGCCGCAAGCACACCTCTCTGCTTCTACTCTGTTCAGTGAGTGGCAAAGAGGAGGAGGATGAGGAGCCAGCTGGCAGCAGTGTGAATTCTGTCATGACATCTCAACAAGCTACAAACCTAAACTGTTCATTGAAGAGACACACCTTCTAATCTGTGGAGGAAGGAAAGAATTAAGGGAATGGTTGCTTCTCATATTTTGTAGGACTGTAGAACACAGACCATTCATAATTGTGCCCTACAACTATGTTAACTGAATTTGTTTGATATGATATTTAAGTTGGTTTCCTTGTCTCCGTGTTCATACTGTGTTCATTTAAACTTAGAACATCTCAGGCTGTTGGGTGGTTTGTGATCTCAGGGACTGTCTGTGTCATACTTGCTCACATTGTTTTACAGCATCATTCGAACAGGGTCACTGCCAAACGTGTCATTCTGAAATAAATGGTTAAATCTGGTAAAGTGTCCTGTCTGAAACTACATTTTAATTTGATTTTATATATTTATTAAATGATGTAATTACATATGATTTAATTCCTAACAGGTCCAGAGGGGGTCAGAGGGAGCCTCTGTATGAAGTGACGGTAAAGAGATGGTGGATAATGTTTTGTATCTCCTGATCTGAAAGTGATTGTACTTTTATTCCTGTTATATTTCTGTTCAATTGTTCACCTACAAAATACAGCTGTGGTACTGAAATAAAAACAATATTCAAATTATTCCGTTTTTTTGTTTGTTTGTTTTAAATATCTACAGGAGCAGATACTCACACCAAGCTGAACAGTGACTAAGGCAGTCGTGTATGTGTCTATGACTAAACCCAAAGCCCTCTGACACAATATACGGAGACTTCATTTTCAGTGTGGCGTTAAAAGTAGAAAAACATTCTCAGAACAATTGACATTTTTGAAGATATTTTTTTTTTAAACAGCAGAGAGTGGAAAAATACCTTGCTCTCCTCATCAAAGGACACAGAACTCTACAGGAATGCCATATGAGACCAAAACTTCTTATAGTGCCAACACCTATGTACAGTACTGAGCAAACAGCCATGGAAACTTTTGTGATCAACCTTTTAAAATGTGTTTTTTCTTATAATTTTAGCTGTGTGCTCATATGCATGGGTAATATAAATTGTTGATTTTAAAGTGTGCGTTGCACATTTAGTGAATGCTAACATTCATTGAGAAATGACTATAGCTGTGACTTCAAAGTGTAAAGCAACATATTTTTCTACTATCCAAAAGCAACTAGATTGGGTTTGTGCCTATCTGCTCACTACATCTAGAGTGTGCACAAAGTGAGGTTGAAGGTCATGGAAAGAAAAAGAATAATATTTGGTAATAATCAGTGCAAATAAGTAAATATCCAAATGTGCATACACCTGGAACAAAGTTGGTATGTGAGCCTGTTTTGTTAAACTGACCAGTATTTCTCACAGATGAGAATGCTGCTGCAGCACACACCCATTTCAGAGTGCCACCCACAAGCTTGTGTGTACTGACCAAATTCAAAATGATAACCTAGTCAGTTTGCAAAAACAATTTAATGTACAAAATCACTACACATCAAGTTTTCAAAAGGCAAGTGACTAAAAGAAAGACAGATCATCGTCCAGCTTGTTACACTGCAATCACCAGATATAATACTGGCTTATATTTTAATCTGGAGAGCAGGACTTATATTATTGATTGTCTGTTACATTTAAGCTCTTGCCAAACAAGTTCAGTCAGCTAAGAGACTGTACTTGTCTCTCATTAAAAATGATGAAGCCGATCAGCACCAGCTGATCTCTCTGTATTTCACAGTATACTGGAGTGTTAAATCTGGTGTCTGTGGCGACATTACTGTACCACAGGATACAGCAACACGCAGTATGAAATAGCAATCAGTGGTGAGGCATACATCATAAGTTCACATTAACAGTGTTTGTGTAATTACTCTCACTCCCAAAGGATAGAGGCTAGTTCCACACTGCAGGTTTGCATTTCAGCAAACTGTGTTTTTCTTCTGTAGACATGTAAATAATCAGTTTGCATCAGATCTGTGTACCATCTATTAAGAATAAAAAAAGACCAAAACCTTTGGCACATGCTCCATGAAACTGGAGGGGTCTTTTCAGTGTGTGGAGTTGGTTTCATACTGAATTTTGAAAAATGTGAAAAAGAAGAAAAAATGGTGCCGTACCCACATAACAAAATGACAATGTAAGAAAAATATCATTTCATCTATCCTGGCATACAATCCCCCAGCATCAAACTGTCTGTTTGCTGATAGATTCAAAATTTTTCCAGACCACGTTTGCCAGGAGGAGGAGGAGGAGCGTGTCCTTGGTAAGCACAGGCAAGAGAACAGCAGGATGAGGGGATTCATTAAATCACACTCTTTCAATAATTTTCATTCACATCCCCACAATACATTCGATAATTAAAATGTCCGTTTTTGTGTCACCTATTGCAAGTAGTAGTATCCTATTCCAATTCCACTCGTCTCTTTTTGACCTGTTTTTCTCTGTGAAAATCAACAAGCAACCTAAATGACCATGAAGGCCCATAATCAGTGCAGTGTATTGTAGTGCAGATATTTCTAACCTCAAGGTTTAAACCAAAAACATCTTGGTTATTTTTAGGAAAAGATAAGAATTTGCTTTGAAACAGAGGATGTTCATTATCATAGTTATAATAACAAACAAGCAGTTAAGGTTATGGAACAGTCACATGGAAAAAAACTGAAGTTTGGTTTGAAATGTGTAGCAGTCCTTTGTTTCAAGGTTCTGTTCTGTTCAGTCCCATCCATCCCCCCAAACCTCTTTCCAACACAGACTTTGTGGTTCTACAAGCAAGTCACCTCACTCCGTTCTGGACTCATGTCATAATCTACAGTGACTAGAGGGCACTGTCACAACAAAACATAACTGAGCTGTTGACACAAACAACCAATGGAATCATTTTCAGAAGCTATTACCAGCATTCATTTTCAGGTCAGTTTTAAATATTAGCATCAGTTTTTGCAAACTTATAGTTTGTCCAGCAACAGTAACAAATGCATGACTGACCTGGTCGTCGTATCTGTAGGTTAGAAACTGATCCTCCGTGGCGTCCTCCATAAAGCTGCCCTGAGGTGAGAGGGCAAACTCTGGCAGGAACACTGCGGTCTGGGCCTGACTCTCTGAACACTGACAACACACACACAGAATTTCAGTGAATCAGTATCCTGCTGAATGCATGGTAATAAAATTAGAGTCAGATCATGATCACACACACATATGCACTATTGAGTTGGTGGACTCTTGGTATCATGGGCTGTAAATCTCATCTTAGTTAGTCCCAAGGAAATGTTGTGAGCTTTTTTCATCACTAAAACTAAGGAGTTGGTGGTTCCAAAAGGACCACTCAGAACCCATTGTCATGAGGGGAACAGAGGTGGACGTTGTTGAGGATTAAGTATCTCTGTGACTACATAGAGAATAAGCTGTACTGGACTAAAAACACATAGAAAGATCAGAGCCGCCTGTTTTTTCTTAGGAGACTGAGATCTTTCAACGTCTGCAGAACCATGCTTCAGATGTTTCATCACTCGGTGGTGGCCAGCATCATCTGCTACACTGTAGTGTGCTGGGGCAGTAGGGTGAAGGCAGCCAATGCTAACAGACTAAATAAGCTCATGAGGAAAGCTGGTTCTGTCCTGGGAGTAGAGCTGAAGTATTTGGTGGAGGTGTCAGAGAGGAGGAGGCTATTAAACTGCTCAGTGTCAGGATCCCTGCCTCAGCCCCTGATTTGCTGGCAGTCTCTCCTCCTCCTTTCCCTCTCTCCCTCTGTCTGTGTATTTGACTGAGCTGCTGCCTAATCAGCAGGAGCTGCCAATTAACACTTCCACTCTATAAAGCTGTGCTACAGACAATCACTCATTGCCACACTGTACACCCAAATTAGTTTACATTACTAGGAAATTGCATAGAAACCAATTGACTTAAACAGTATTAACATAAGGAGAAATGGTTCCATGTTGTCTCAACATGGAACCATAATTGCATGATGGGGACA
The DNA here is from genome assembly GCA_900302755.1 of Chromis chromis. Taxonomy (NCBI): domain Eukaryota; kingdom Metazoa; phylum Chordata; class Actinopteri; family Pomacentridae; genus Chromis; species Chromis chromis. The sequence goes on from OMNN01103007.1 coordinate 15,347, forward strand.
AAACAAGTTTACATTAGTAGTCTTTACTCAAAATCATCAATTCACAAAAACTAGAACTAGGTTGTATAAAACGAATTACTTTGGGTTAAATACACTAAAAAACATACATAATAAATAACATAACATTATATATGACTACTTAAAATCATTTGTTGATATAAGTAATGTCTTTTCTCATCAATGAATTATATTATTTTCATTTTAAAATTTGTATTCAATACATTCTACTGCAACCAAATGGGAAGGTAAGAAATTAAACAAAATGTAGCATTCCAATATGTTTTATTGCTGATAAAACAATGCAAGTTAACACTTAAAATGTTGTACTGCCGCAATAACAATGTGTCAACTAAAAGACAAGTAAAACAAGGCAGTAAAACTGCTTGGTAACAATTTCAGCTTGTCTGAATATGAATGCACAGCATTTAACATTATCTGCTATATTGTGAATGACAAGACACAAACACATGCATTAAAACGGCATACAAGCTTCTAAAACATTCAATTTGACTGCAGAAGGACACATGAACTGTGTTAACTATATCACATCAACTGAGCCTTGAACATACACTTCTATAAAACACAAGTGAATTACATACATGTCGCTCAAATCATGTCCTACATACTACAAAATAATAATCACCTGTTCAACATTTGTTAACAGTCAAAAGGAAATGAAACCACATGAAGCTTTTGTGTTTGTCATGGCCGTTGGGTCAACAGGGAACAATACCAACTTGAGAAGCAGGGAGAGAAGTACCTATTGGATGAACTTAGATATGTTCTTCATAGATCTGTTGTAGCTGAAATGCAGTGCATAAGCAAGTCCAAAGAAAATGCCTTTGACAAGTTGAATGTTGTCCATCACAACTTCTCCCTCAATGATGATCTTCAGTGAGGCTGGACTTAGATGGAAGTAAGATGAGAGCACAGCACCTTCATGCTCACCCAGGAGGATCCCAATGCCAAGGTGGCGGAATGAGTCATCATCAATGAGTCCTAACAACATAAGAGCACAATCATGAGATTTCTCACTTAATAATCAGTGCTATATAAATAAAAATAAATTGAATCAAATGAATTCTGCTCAAGTTGTTTCCGTTACACTCTACCTGTACTGTTTGTGCCTCCTAATACTGCCCTCACCAGTTCTGCAGAGTCAGCCACACTCTAACGTTACAATACAGTAATTTTTTCGATACTCAAGATGATAGAATCAGAGAGAGGTTCCTACTCAGGTTACTCTGCAACAGCTACTTGTCATTGCCAACACAAAGCTCCTTCTGTTGAATGCTTTAAGTCAGGGGCGTCAAACTCTGGTCCTCGAGGGCCACTATCCTGCATGTTTTAGATGCTTCCCTCTTCCAACACACCTGATTCAAATGATCAGGATTGTTATCAGGCTTCTGCAGAGCTTGATGATGAGCTGATCATTTGAATCAGGTGTTGGAAGAAGGAGACATCTAAAACATGCAGGATAGGGGCCCTGGAGGACCAGAGTTTGACACCCCTGCTTTAAGTTATAAGCCATTCATGGTGTATGCAAGTAAATGGGACCGTTCCACCATAGCTCCCGTGTTTTAAACTGTTGTGTTTTCCCCTTCCTGCAGGAAGATAAATGGTAGAGAAAACAATTCCTCTACCATTTAGAACTCACAATACTTACTCTGCATTTTCACCTGAACCTGTGAAAAAGAACATAAAAAAAATTAGCTGAACAACTCAGCTGCAATCACACGAACTCTGCTGCAAAACATTTAGCAACTTCATCTGAAACGTTTGCTAAGCTACTGCTATAAATGGAACCATAACATACTTTTTATTCGTTACGTTACAGTTTGCAAAAAGTACATGTAAACATGCATGCAAAAGGTATGAGCTGTTGTTAGGCAGAAACACTTTAGACTGCTAATGTTGTAGCTAAACGTTAAAACCAACAGAAACACACAAGCACATGCAAACACTTGTACTAATGTTAGAAACTACATGAACACTAACTAACTTTAGCGGTTAGTGAGTTTGTTGTTACTGGACCGGTTGTATGGTGAACCACTTTTCCAACACAGCACCTACAGATAGTTGGTTTACTCACCGGTTTGTTTTGTTGGAACGTTGCTTTCAAAAATACACAGCTTTAGCGCACAGCAGCGGGGATGAGCGGACTCCTCACACACTCACAGGGGCGGCTGTGGCTCAGGTGGTAAAGCGGGCGGTTCGATCCCTAAGTGTACTTAAGCAAGACGCTGAACCCCATGTTACTCCCATGGCTCCCTTTTGCCATTGGTGTGTGAATGTGTGTGTGAATGGGTAAAGTGCTTTGAGTAGCACTAAGGTAGAAAGGCGCTTTATAAGTGCAGACCATTTAGCATTTACAGTGCTCAGACCTGCCCCTCCCCTCCCTGGTCAGTTACCTCTGCTTAACATGATTATTGCACTGCCCACTTCAGCTAAATAGATACACAACTAAAGTTATTTAGCAAAACTTCAAATAATAATTAATGACCACTAAAAGGTTTAATTAGAAACAAAATCCAGGTTTACACTGCAGATTGCCAACTTGTCAACTTGACTGGTTCCCTGCCTTGTCTCCTGCTCATCACATTGGATCATCCTCTGACAGTTTGTGCTGCCATGTTGCCTAAACCTCCAGACTCAGAAGAGGCCATCTGGTTTTCCTGCCTGCAGCTTCCCAGTCCCGACCTGTCGGTTAAGATTTGAATTACTTTGTGCCTGGTGTTTGTCAGCTTGGTTTCCATCGGTCCGTTCTTGTGTTCTCTTTATTGTTTTTTCCTTGTAGCTCTCCTGTGCTTGTAGTTCTTGGTTTTGGTCTGCTCTAGCTCAGTCTCTCATGTATTTTTTGTGAGTTTTGTGTTCTTGGTTTTCTGTGTTCTGTTTCCATCGTTCTCTTAGCCTTTAGTTTGATTTGCATGCCTGCTCACCTTCCCTAGCTCACTCCCTGGTTGGTTTGGTTTACCTTTCGTTGATTCCTGTATATAGTAGGTCACCTCGTTATTTCATATATTGTAGATAAACACCTTCACTGAGTCTCTGGTCTCCTCGTCCTCATTCATGTCTACACCTGGCCTCCCTAGTTAACGTAACATGTCCAGTATTCTGGACAACGCCTCTCCTCCTCCCCTTTTCATCTCATTTTTCAGGTGAAATTTTTCTTTATCGTGTGTGATATTATTGACTTATTATTTACTTACATTATTTACTGTTTTAGTATTGTACCATACAGATATCGTATTGCTTTCTACTTTTAAGGCACTGCATTTCTTATGTTATGTCACTTTTCCTTTAGAATTAATAAAGTTTTATCTTATTGCATAACATCTAAACCTGGACTCTGGTGTTTTCCAAACAGATGCAGTGAAATCATCTCCCAAACACACCAGGCCCCCTTCCTGCTCCTATTAAAATCACAGAAGGGGATAGCTGTGCTGCTATATGATCAAATCTTCTGCTGATCTGTAACAGCTCCACTTGGATATTTTCTATTCATTTTACTACGATTTATGCACCACAGTAAGCAAGCATGAATGTCTTAGAATGGATTTGTGGATGATCAGCACGATCCAAAGGCAGGGAGGGAAAGACTGATTATGGGGCTAACAGGGACTAAGAGCATGCTGCTTACTAAGTCTGAATAGAAATAACTGGGATCTGGCATTTAGAGGGCTCCCCAGAGAGAGACCCAGGGACACATGAGTGTGTGTGTTCAGGCCACTTGAATTGTATGAGAGCAATGATCCACCATTAAGATGGGTGGGAGTGGTGTCTCCTGCAGGCTTTTAAACCCACTTAGAGACAGACACAGCAGAAGTGCCACTGGTATGCGTTTCCCAGAGGAGCGTCTGAGGACTGGCACACTTTCATCACTCACTAACCTCCTCACTCTCTCTCTCTCTAGTATTCCCTCTCATTCAGATATCCTTCACTGACACAGTTAAATACCATTTTGCCAAAACAGATACAAGAGTTTCCAGGACAAAAAGACAGCAGTAGTTTGCACATTACTACACAATATGCACTACATAACACTATATACATGCCAAACAGTAAACCACTGAGTTGTATACTGTACTTCGAGTCCCAAAGCTGCTAGAATGACTAGCGTGAAAACATGAGAAGATGAGGAAGACTGTTAAACTGGACCTACACATTGTTATATTAGCAGTGTAGCAGTGCCAGTAGTCTTAGTACTTAGCTATGCTACTCCAGTGGGCTCAGAGGAATTTTGACAGTGCTCACTGCTCAATACACAATGCAAAATCATTATGGGTGCAACTCCAAAGGCAATAAACCTGAAGCCTAAGAACATTTCAAGTTTTAAATCACTGTCCCATAGGAGCATGGCTTCAGATATGCTCTCATCCCCCAATAATTACTTATTAATTCAGAAAGTGTGCAGGTAAAAAAGGAAAAAGCTCCAGAATAGCTCATGTGCTTTTGTTAACTGTTGTCTCCAAGGTCAAGACTGAGCTGTAATTGTTTTTTGGGTGTATGAGTATTTGCATGCATTTCAAAAATGGCATTTTGTGTTGGGACAGCATAAGGTACCATATGAAGACTGCAAAAACTGTAACTAAATATCTTAACATTGTTTAGAAAGGATTTTTAGACAACAACATTAAAAGGCAACTTTACAATTTTTCAAAGTCTGTCAAAAAATGACCCTTATATGCTGACAATGAAACAGGCTTTACATTAACATGTAGAAGGAAGGACTACAGTGGAAATTCAGATTTCCATTCTATTTCCATTGCAAACCTTGTTGTTCCCTTTGACAGTGAGTTACAAGGTTTAATTAAAACACAGAAGTCTTCTATTTAATGATGGTGATGGGCACTGAGTGTCAGAGTGTTGTACTTTCCATATCCACAAATACGCAGGGGTCAGCATGATGTACATTTTGTGATGAGGTGACGACACTATAAGGGCAGTTTTGTGCATGGCCTGAAGTAGTATGTACATAGACACCGAGCTACTGCACATGCACGAAACACAGTCCTCCAAGCACACTCTGGAAAGCAAAAAAGTGGTATAATAGCAATAACTATGCAAGATGTCTGCAGCTGTCTGTGTGCTCATCAGCATGGGGGTATGATAAAAGGTTAAGGAGTCTCAGCAAAACACATGCAGGTGTTCTGCTGAATGGTTGTGGTATGCCTGCTTTGACTGAGGAACACCCAGTCGTGTTCTCTGGGAGACCACTACTTGAAGTGTCACTCTACATCACCAAGTGAATAAAATAATATTTACACAACTGACACCATGTTGATATCAAAATATTATTTTATTATGCAGTTTAAAGAACTGTTCAAAGTGACTGTGGCTTGTTGCTTTTTGCCACTCTCTTCAGTGCAGTAGACCTAGAAATGATTTCAGTAGCTGATTTTATGTTTGAGAATTTATGTGGGGACAGTTCAAATACAATGTTCTAATTAAAGTCAGCATAAGGTCAATATGAGTGAAACTGTCTGTCTAAAAGGGGCATGTGTTGTCATACCAGGAGAGGAGTATGTCAATATTAGGC
>OMNN01103011.1:0-16969 GCA_900302755.1 Chromis chromis
GACAAACAAAAACCCACAAATTCTGACAAATTATTAATTAAACTGATTATTCATATTCCTTGGTCAGGATGTGGCCCAGAAGTTGATTGACAGCATGCCAGGGTGAATTGCAGAGGTCTTAAAAAGAAGGGTAAACACAGCAAATATTGACTCTTTGCATAAACTCAATTTATTGTCAATAAAAGATTTTGACAATTATGAAATGCTTGTAATTATACTTCAGTATACCAGAGTAACATTTTACAAAAAGATCTAAAAACACTGAAGCAGTGAACTTTGTGAAAACTAATTTTGTGTCATTCTCAAAACTTTTGGCCACGACTGTACAGTATATACTACATTTTTCGATTTTTTAAAAATTTAATTCCTAAAAAGTCATCCCTGTAATCAAAGTTAAATATTTATACGTTTTTTTTCACGTTCAAATAATCAATTTCTGCCTTAAAATGGCTAAGATGTAACTCTACACTGTTGCATCCTCTAGACTGTGTAGATCGAGCACACCAGCTCACCTACAGCTCTCCTCAAACACTGTAAAACTACTTTGGGCTCCGGTTGTAATATTGGAATAATTTAGGCATACATTTTTGAACCAAGGCACATGGTGGCTCGGTTGTTAGCACCATTGCCTCACAGCTAGAAGATCCCCGGTTCGCGTCCCCGCCTTCCCGGGATCTTTCTGTGTGGAGTTTGCATGTTCTCCCTGTGCAGCGTGGGTTTTCACCAGGTACTCCAGTTTCCTCCCACAGTCCAAAAACATGCTGAGGTTAACTGGTGATTCTAAGTTGTCCATAGTGAATGTGAGTGTGCTTGGTTGTCTGCCTCTATGTGTGGCCCTGTGATAGACTGGCAACCTGTCCAGGATGTACACTGCCTTCGCCCTGAGGCCGCTACCCTACAGAGGATTAAGCGGTGTATGGATAATGGATGGATGTTTGAACCAGAAAACAATTGGTTTATTAGGTATGAAACCCTGCAGGTCTGAGGTAGAAATGCCATTTGCTGCTTATTTTGCTAGACAATATGTCTTCTAGCATATAAAAAACACCATATGAACATGTTATCTTGGTAAAATACATCCATTTTTCTTTGTCCTTTGCCTTAATTCATGACTCCTCTCTGACCTCCAAATTCCCCAACCACATCGAGACTTTCTCCCTTTAAACTTCTGCCCTTTTTAAAGTGAATGGGTTTGTGGGCACCAGGCTGGAGGCACAATGGAAGCTCTTGTGTAATATTAGAGGCTGACGGATGGGATTTGTTCTTAAAGCAATCATGAACTTGGACACCCCTGAGAAGTGTATAATCAAGATCATACTGATGAGTCTGGAGTCGGTGTGTGGGTGGCGGTACTTGACGGCGACTGGAGCCTCACTCCGAACTGCTTCTCTTCCTCTGCTGCTGCTCTTTAACACGGTGGCTCTCATTAATCCAGTCAGCTTCACATCAAACTGCGCGGAACAGCCTTGTAAGGTTGAACCTATCGCCTTTTAGATCATGTTAATCAAGGAAAGCGTATTCCTTACGAGGTGATGCATTATTGATCAAGGTAGACAACTCTCTGCCTGCATGATAAAGTGCAGGCTACGAGTGTCTGAGGGAGTGGTCGAGTGTTGGTTCTTAAATTAGCGGACCACCGGGTTAATTCAAGGCTGATTATGAGTGAAATCCACCTGTAATATGTGATATATTACATTCATTTATTCATTCATTCCGTCGTCTGTGGGCTACATCTTCAGCTGCCAGGCTCCTGAGATATTCTCCATCTGATTCTGAAAGCCCCTTTCACAGTGATACAGCCTCTATAAGTGCCTATTTCCCAGCAATATCAAGCTGTCAGAAGCTCGGGGAGCTGGAGCTTCAGCATCGCTGTCAAGGACACTTTTATTACTTCACAGGCACTTTAAACCACGATACCATCCGTCCAACCTTCAATTGCCTTTTACTAGTTTAACACATTCCCAGACTGTTAAAATGATTAAAAGTTGCTTGGGAGTAATCGCCTGGGCAGCGCTGAGGTGAAAATGCACTTCGCCTGTTGTATGTAGAAGAAGAAACAGCTAAAAGGGACTGTGATTTTTAACAGCGAAGGCATGGAGTGTGTGTTTGTGCAGTGAGGTGTGTAATTTGCTCCAACCTACCTGTTACTGAGGGAGGGGGGTCTGCTTACACAGTCCTAACAGGAAATGGTTTCTTTTGAGTGGAAGTGTGTTGGAGAATAGAAATGTCTCAATGTATAGAGGCAGGAATTGTTTGTGTGTGTGTGTGTGTGTGTGTGTGTGTGTATAGAAGGAATTATAGCTGGCATTTTTTGCAGATTCCTGCCAGAGAAGCGTGATTGTGTTACATATTCGGGGGCCACGATGGTGTTTTATTGGCCCTACTCATGCATTCACATACAGAGAGACAAACGCATGCACACGAGGCAATTATTTAGTGTGGGGTCACAGATATAGTGGGGGTGTATTATAAATATAGAAGTAGCAGCAGCACAGCCTGTGGCTCTGGTAATATCACCTGTATGTATGCACACACACACACACCAGCACACACACATTCCCACCTCAGAAACTGATGGAGTGTGAAGCTCAGAGCACAGTTCAGAATGCCAATGTAGCTCTCTATTAAGGTTGGGAATAATTCATGTGAAGAGTCTCCGGGTTTCTGCTGTCGGAACATTCAATCCGAGTTCACCTTTTTCTGCTTTGAGAATCTGGTCGGACACAACCGCATGAATACTCTGTCCATATAATTCAAACCAATGCAACAGCTCAACTCTACTGCACTGCAGACTGCACTGACAAGGCTCACATGAATTATCCTCACATTCTGGATTTTGTATAAGCGAGCGTGTTCTGACCAACACATGCATTCCCTGTTTTCTGATATTTTAAATGAACATTGCTCCGAGGCTGTGTTTCACTGAATTAATGTGTATGCCTGATACAAAATGAAAGTGCTGTGTGGAATAGCTTCTGCCGAACTGTCAGCCACGATGATCCGCAGTGCATTTGAATAACAGCATACCTGACAGATACGAGAATCTGCCCGAGTCTGCACTTTATTCAGGTCGATGGACACAGATGAAGGAATAATTAAGGTGTATGAACTTTAATCTTGGTGCTCGTGAATGTGTTTGACATAAAACTACTTTAACTTGCAGGTATAAATGTGAAAAAAACACCCAGAATTAAAATCCACACTTTCGACTGCAGTGTCAGAGATGCTTTATATCAGGCTTGTGGAAAGTTGCCTCGTCATGGCTGTAAAATTTGCATTATACAGACTGTGCTTTAATGTTTCAAGGTTCTGGGTTTTTCCTCTTGGCAGATAAATTTTAGAATCAAGATGAGGATCTCTGAGAATTACATTTTACCTTGATGACAGATTCATCTCCTGTGCTCGTTGCTACTTTGTCTTAGTCAATCCGTCGCCCCTGACAGCCAGTCTAGATTGAATATGCCAATAACTATTAGATGGAATGTCATAAAATTTTAGCACGTAGTCCCCAGAGGATGAATCCTTCTAACTTTTGGAGGTTGCCTCTAGCACAAGCATAAGGTTAACATCTGTGGTTTTTAAAGAACTGTTTCAGTATGGATTCCCATTAAGCTTTGTTCATGTTCCCCTGAGACTAATTATATCCATTGGGTCAAGATTGTAATTTCTCCAATGCTTTAATATGACTAAATACCTGCGAAACCAACATTCCCATTAGCCTTAGCATAGTCTGACTCACTGGATGTAGACTATGGGTATAAGCCTGCAATTTTGCCACAGATTTCATGCAAAAATCCTCTCCCCATCCGCTATCTGCACTTTACTGTTTTCAAAAGCCCCCTTAAGATAAAATAAGATAAGATAAGATATACTTTTATTGTCCCCATGGGGAAATTTTCTTACTACTAGAAAGAACAACAGCAACCTCTGAACTACTAACTTTTTTTCTTTAAGATTTATTTTTGGCCTTTTATGCCTTTATTGGATAGGACAGTGGATAGATTTGGGAAGGACATGCGGTAAACGCCCGAGGTCGGAATCGTACCCGGGACAGGCGCTACGCCTCTGCACTTGGGTCACGTGACATAACCATTAGGCCATCGGGGCGCCCCCTGAACTAGTAACTTTCACGCAGAAAATGTCCAGTATTGGCCATTTTAATGACAATGTTCACCTCACTTTGTCCAAATGTTCCACCACAACAATTCCCACTGACTCCATTTTGCAGTGACACCATCCTAGGCTTAGCAAAGCTCAAGATGAATGTGTTTAGTTCAGAGAAATACAAACAATGTTACAATTTCATTTAACAGACGCTTTTATCCAAAGTGACATACAGTAGGTAGGTAGGCAGGGCAGCATTAAGGACCTTGCCTAAGGGTCCTCACTGGATACCTGCACCCTTACCGGGGATTTGAACCACCGATCTTCCATGCCAAGGTCTGGGGTGTTAGTCACTGAGCTATCCAGCTGCAAATCAGAGTGTTTTCCACCCTATAGCAGAATGATAATGAGGTGCAGTCAGACTATTCTTTAACACAACACCGCCATGCAAGACTAGCCTCACTAGCACTTAAATAATTAACAAAATTCTAATGCTTAACTGAGATGATGAATCTGGTAAACATTCTACCTGCTAAACATTTGCATGCTGTCTGATCCAGACTCATAAATTCAGCTCCAAGTACAACTATGCATAAGCCTCACAGAGCCCCCAGCATGCCCGGCTCTTAAGGTGTGCCGGGAAAAAGAACCATTATTTTCACCAGTTCTCCACCTGTACACGTGGTAGCTGTGAGCTGGCTACCCTCAGGCTCTTACTGAACTCTGAACAGGTCTGTCTGTTATTTCCAGCTGTACTCTCTCATGATTCATTAATCCCCACGAAAGGTTTTTCTCAAGTTGAAACATTTTCATCTTGTGCACAATTTGTGTCACCTTGCACAAATTTGCATCTAAAAATTGTCTGTCTTGCCACCCTCAGGTTTTTATAGCCTTTGACAGCATCTGGGAAAATACTGGCTGCTTGATTTAACTGTAATTACTCTGGAGCATTTCTGTCAATGTTATCTCAGTGAGACTACAGTGATTTCTGACTTCACTTTCCACCTCCACAGCCTCTGAAAATGCACTGCAGGACTTGCGCCTTGGTGACCAGCTCCGGCCAGCTGACCGGGAGCAAGAAGGGCGACGAAATCGACCAATCTGAGTGCGTCATCCGTATGAACGATGCTCCCAGCGTAGGATATCAGCAGGACGTCGGCCGGCGCACAAGCCTGCGTGTTGTAGCTCACTCCAGCCTGCAGAGGGTGCTGCGAAGCCGACAGGAGCTGCTCAACGCCAGCCAAGACACGGTGTTCATCTTCTGGGGACCAAGCAGCTGCATGAAACGGGACGGGAAAGGTCACGTTTACAACAACCTCAGGCTGTTAAACCAGCTGCTGCCCAGACTCAAAGTCTACATTATTTCCCGATTCAAGATGCTGAAGTTTGACGAGTTATTCAAGAAGGAAACCGGGATTGATAGGTAAATGTTTCGTCTTTGTGGGGTTTATATTGGTGGGACTGTCATCAGCTTCAACCCCTTTAAAGGGACATTTGCAGTGAGGAGAGAAAACATTACACAGACTGCTCTGTACTTTTTGAAAGACTTTACATGTGGCTATAAGAATGACTTCCAGCTCCAGACAGTCACAGTCTTATTAACAGGATTTAGATTAAACACTGTCCGTTGTGGGATTTGATACATTCCACAAGCTCACTGTTGCTTCACTAATTACAGGCTTAGGGAGAGGATTGTAAAGAAGTTTCTCATGTAGCGACTGCATTCACAGACCAGAATTTCATTGTATTTGGACACTTTTACGAGCGTCTCCAGTCATTAAAAGCACAAAACAACATGGTCAGTGAGCATAATCAGCGACAAAACCATCAGTCTTTGAAGGTTAAATGAGTAGCTACTCTCTGAAAGTGACAGGAATAGGGTCTTGTAGAGTGCCTTAAAAAGTATTCACTCATGGTCAGTTTAATTTGGATTAATTAATTTGTACAAGAATTTACAAAAAAAGACTCTTTCATGTCAAAGTAAAAACAGATTTCTACAAAGTAATGCCAATTAATTTAAAAAAATACAAAGTAAAGTAAAGTTAAGGTATAAGTTTTCACCCCCTTCAAGTCAGTACTTAGCAGATGCACCTTTCGCTGTTTTCGTCAGATTCTTCATATGTGCCATATTGTTTTCATTTCTTAATGATGGATTTAACTGTACTCCAAGGGATATTCAATGACTTTAAAATTTTCTTGTATCCATTCCCTGACCTATGCTTTAAAATAACCTTTTAACAGAGTTGCTTGGAGTGTTCTTTTGTCTTCATGGTGTGGTTATATCCAGTTGTACTGATTCACCAGTGACTGGACCTTCCAGATACAGGTGTCTTTATATTACAATCACTGAGATACATTCACTGACCTCAGGTAATCTCCATTTCACTATTTATGACTTCTAGCATCAACTGGCTGCACTGGTGTTGAATTAAGTGAGTCACTTTTAAAGGGGTAAATATTCAATCGCTAATTGATATTACTTTGTAGAAATCAGTTTTCACTTTGACATCAAAGAGTCTTTTTTGTAAATTCTCGCCAAAAAGCCAAATTAAATTGACCATGATTCAACGTTGAAAAGCAATAAAAGGAGAAAGCTTCCAAGTGCGGGTGAATACTTTTAAAAGTATTTTAGGATAGTACACACAGAAACCAATACAAATGTCATGCTGTATCATAACTTTCTGTTTTCTTTAGTGTGGTATACAGCTTGTTTGTGCATGTAAAAGGTCCACAACCTTCCAAAAGTCAAAGTCTACGCCAAAGAGTTATTGTCTCCCACAGAAAACATGGCTCCTTGCCTGCCTGAGAATCCTGCTTTTCTTCCATTTCTTATCCACGTCAGTCTAACATATTTACGTCTGTCTAGTGGTTAACTTGGCCTTCAAAGAAAAAATGGGCAGCCTCCTCGCAGTCCACCTTATTGTCCTCACTTCTGTTAAGGCTGCATCTCTCTGTCTGTATTCATAGGTAGGAGCTATACAATACATAACCAATGTTATCTCGCTTTCATCGGGCCAGCTGATCAATCAGACCCAATTTGGGAGGGATCCCTTAAAGCAACAAGAGCTAAAACAGTGTTTTCAGACAATGGGAAGAGGTGCTGCAGCATGTACAGTGTGAGAAAATGTGTTTGTTTTTTTTTACATTAAAGCATGCAAACATATAGTGGACCCCAAAAATAAAAGTAGAAACTGTGCATAATATGGGCTCTTTAAGCGTCCATAAAGCAGTGATGGTGGATAGAAGCTGGATGTCAGGTCCTAAACCTAAATCTGTCCCTAAACCTTCATCCTGCCACTGCTTCCACTTTCATGGTACTTTAGTGAGGAATTACAACTACAATGCCTATCAAAAGTATTCACTCTACTTTGGAAGTCCTTTTTATCTCTCTTTAACTCTAAATCAAGGTCATTTTAATTTTGCTATTTTTTTTGGCAAGAAATTACAAAAAGAACACCACTTATTTTATGTTTTATATTTTTAAATCGATGACATTACTTTGTAGTAATCCCCTTGACATGAAAGAGTCTTGTTTTAGGAATTCCTGTCAAAAAAGCCAAATTCGACTGAGCATGATTTGATGTTGAAAAGCAATAAAAAGGGTAATTTTCCAAGGAGGGTTAATGCTTTTTATACACTATTCTTATAGACAGAAATCAGTTTTGGCACGTGTTTTGGTTTTTAAAGAAGCAGGGGCAGGGGACAGGGGCAGGGTAGGTGTCTATTCGCTCTTTGTTGCTGATCATGTCACATACGGTGCATTTCATAGAGCTTTTTTGCATCAAACAGGTGCCTTCTGCAGCTAAAAACAAGACATCATTTTTCAATTTTATGTACTATATCATTGCATGTACACCGATCAGCCACAGCATTCTGACCACTGACAGGTGAAGTGAATAACATTAATCATATTGGTACTATGTGGTGTTCTGCTGGAAAACCTTGGATAAGGGGATGCTTTTCAAACTGTTATATTTTTTATTACCTTACACACTACAAGGACATCAATACCATATATGTATATAGAAGAAATACTGTAATATATTACTATACTGCAGAAACTGTGGAAGATGCTCTGGCAAAAGGAAGTTTCACATTTTCAGAGCAGATGCAGTGCTTAGTTTGGCACAAGTGGAACAGATTTCGACTAATCTGGCATACCAAGCAGGTATATAATACAGGGACATTTCTTTGCAATTTTCTTGCTTTTAACACGTGATAATTGTCTCTCTGCACATGCGGGACTGTGGAAAAGTGGCTGACTGAATATGAGCTTACAAAAAAAGACATTTCATTGATGTGAATCCTGCTATTCAAACTCATTTGCATGGGAACAATAAGCCCACAGAATGATAAGCGGATGTTGAATTGAATGGGAATCTAGACACTTCAGCTTTCATGTAACCACAGTCGGTGTCAGAATAAATGTCTTATTTATGGGTGTTTCCTTTTCTATTCTGCACAGTACGTAGACAATATTAATGAATTATGCACAAGTTGTTTGCACAGTCCATGTGTCAAGGTGATTGGTAGGTGGAATCTAAAAATAAGGCTCCACATTTACACATATTTACACTACATGAGTGTGGTTTTTATTTAAAATGTCAATCGTCTCCTGTCTTCCAGGAAGAGTTCCAACTCCTGGCTGAGCACCGGCTGGTTCACCATGGCCATCGCTCTGGAGCTGTGTGACAGGATCAACGTTTATGGCATGGTGCCGCCTGATTTCTGCAGGTGGAGTCAGATCATTCATTTTTTCCCAACAATTTAATTCAGCATTGTGCACCACAGGAAACCAGATATGACAAACACCTGTATGTTACTGCTAAACCACATTCAGATGCTTCTATTTGCTGAGCTGGCCAGTCTTTCGTTTCATATCAAAGGAATGAGATAGAATTTTTTATCATTTGCTTATGTTTTTGAATGTTTTTCCTTAAACTGCAGTACACGATTTTTGGCCACCTGTGACCTAATTACACATCCAGAACAGAATTAGCTTTCATATGAAGCCACTGGGTGAATGTAAGCCATATATTCACTTTCCTTTTATCTCTAGTTTAGCTCTCTACCAACTCCTGAGAGAAATGCTTGTATTTTTAGCTGCTAAAGGCTCCACTGTGTTCACCATCCTCATACCAACTTTGTCTTTGTCTTTGTCTTTGTCGCTCTTTGTTGCTGAGCATGTAGCATACAGTGCATTTAATAGAGTTTTTTTGCTTCAAATAGGTGCCTTCTGCAGCTGAAAACAAAACATCACTTTCAATTTTATGTACTGTATCATTGCATGTACACCGATCAGCCACAATATTATGACCACTGACAGGTGAAGTGAATAACATTGATCATATTGGTACTATGTGGTGTTCTGCTGGAAAACCTTGGATTTTAACATCCGTGTTGATGAGACTTAGACACCCAAATAAACATTGTCCCTGAACAAGCACACTCCCTCATGCAAATGGAAATCCCAAATGTCACTGGCCTATCCCCGCAGGAAAATGCACCCCACCACATGGCAACAACATCAACCAATCAGGAACATCTTGAGGAACATGACAATGGCCCAAGATGTTGATTTGACCTCCAAACTTCCTAGACCCCATTCTGATCAAGCATCAACAGGATGCAGTAGAACAAGTTTGATTGACAGAGGCCCCACTGCACAAGCCAGAGTACCCAAAGGATCTACTGCCAATGTCCTGGTGCCAGACCCCATAGGACACCCTGAGAGGTCCTCCTGTCCATGCCCAATGGTTCAGAGCATTTTAGACCACATAAGGGGGACCAACACAATATTAGGCAGGTGGTCATAATGTTATGCCTGATCGGTGTATGTATACATGTCTGTATATCTATTATTTAAACTGAAAAATATATATGTATGGTCTGAGAGGAGCTCTTTCCTCCCATGTATCTTTGTTGGCTTTGTGCCATTCAGTATAACTTACATCAACTGTTCACCCAACCACACACAAATCCTCATTACATTGACTGCCACATCTCTTGGCATTTTCCATTTCTTTTGTGTTGATTTCATGTTTTTCTTAAACTAAATTAGTTAATTATCACTCTTTAGTCATGGCCTCAAAGCCAGGCTGTGACTGGAGAGATATGAGAGCGGTATTGATCCTCTTATTATACTCCCTGCCAGAAAGCAAATACCACATTTCCCAAAATGTTAAATTATTCCTTTAATTTGACCAGAACTTGCAGAGATGTCTGAAACTGCAACTTCACTTACTTTGGGATGATTGTCTGTAGCTTCCTTGGGGATTGTTTCCGAAGTTTTGGAAACTGGTTTTACTCCTTGATCTTCTTTTCTTTCAATTTCTGCCCATGGCTGGACGTCTTCTCTCATCCTGAGGCCTGAGAATGGGTTTGCAGTTGGAGCTTGCATATTTTCTGTTTTACATTTTATGAATCTTGGCTCGGTGTCAGTCTCCGGCTCTGGATTCATTCTGGTTGTCAGGATCTCCTCTCTGCTAGGCCGTCCATCAACTTTCTCTGTGCTGCCTTGATTGAAGACTTCCGTAATTATTGTTGTGTCTTTTATTTGTGTGTTTACAGTAGTTGTCTCTGCTGTTTGCTCTGTTGTTGTCTCCTCTGTTTGAATTATGTTGAGTGAGGGAGGTGAGGGTATGACTGATTGCTCTGGTGGCATATTTTCCTCTTGTTTCGAGTGATTGATGCTCGTATTTTCCTGAAGTATATTATTAGTTTCTGAACGCTGTGTTTGCTCTGTTGTTTCTCTGACCTGTTTGTCTGTATATGCAGACACTGTAGCGGCTTTAGCTATACGTTCAGCTGGTTTTATATCCATTCTCTCTGAACACTGGCTTCCTTTCAAGCATTTACACTTGGAGTTTTTTGGTTCCGTAATCAAGCTCCCTACAGCTTTAATGATAGGTGGGGGGTCACCCAGCTCCTTTAAGGTTTTCCACTTCATGTCTGTGTTTGGGACAAGTTTTCTTTCAGATAATGATCCTGTTTGTGTCCCTGTGTCTGGTAGGAATAACATGATTAAAGCTTCTTCTCTCACATCTGATTGAACTTGTTTGTTATTGACGTCATGAGAGTCTGTTTTATGTTTAGAGTGTGTTTGTAGGATGTATGCGGATACCTTGTGGTTTCCATTTTCACTTATATATGCAGCTTTAACTTCTGGATGTTGGATCTCTGCTTGTTTTATGACCATCCTCTCAATGGAATAGTGATCTTTATCATCCTGTGGTGTATATATGGAGCCTTTGTTCTCTCTGGACACCAACAGCAGTTGTCTCTTTACATCAACTCCATCATCCATACTTGACGCAGCTCTTAAAGAAAGTTGCTCCTGAAAACTTTTTTGCAAACTTGTTTTTTCTTCATAGTTAGAACCTTCATTTTTCTTCATTACACCAGATGCATGTCTCTGGATCTTTAATTGTGATGTATCTGATGTTTTCATTGGAGAGCTGCCAGAGTACAGAGCAGACACTTGGAAGATGTCATGTAAAGCTTTTGAAGACCGTTGTCCATCATCCCGTATGGGAGCTTTAATGTCCATCGCTGCCTGTGTTCTCTCTTTTTGCCTTATTTGTGGCTGTGTGACCTCTTGTTTTGGTGTTTTCTTGATGTTCATTGCTGAGTTTATTTCATCATCATTTGGACAGTGGGAAATAACCACAGTTGTAGCTGCACAGTATCTCTTTGTCAGCATTTTCTGCAGTCCTGTGATGGTAGAAAGTGCCCGGCTCATGGATTTCTCCAATAAGAAAGCTTGAAAATTGCGGCCCGAGGCAGTGGAGTGATGATGCACTGACCATTCAGACCTTGAATCAATGTTGTCTTTAATTATATCCATGGCAATATGACTGGATTTACCAACAGTTGGTGGGGTTTTACGAATAACACGCAGGGCTGGGAGAGTATCTGAGTTCACAAGAAATGCTGGAACATGTTTTCTCTCCCCACAAAAAAGAGGAACAGCCTAAAGTGACAGGAGAGAGGATAGAATTAGCTACAAAACTGCCACTAGACATATGCATGAATCATGAGCTAAAAAAAAGCAAAACATTTCAAGTTCATTTGCGGCATAGCTCGAAGGTCCACCACTGCTGTAGTCCAGACTGAAATATCTGCAAGATGGAGTGGCTGTACATTTAGCACAGACATTCATGGTTCCCAAAGGATGAATCCTAATGACTTTGGTGATCTCTCCTGATGTTTTCTCTAGTGTCACCATGAGGTTGATATTTTTGGTTTGGAGTGAAAAGTGGACCAATTGAATGGATTGCCATGAAATTTACAGACACTCATTTCTCCCTCAGGATGATTTGAAATACTGGTGACTCATTGACTTCATTCTAGTGCCACAGTCAGGTCAAACATTTCAATTATTCATTATTTTGGTGTCTAAATAAACAAGAGGAGTGAGTACACCCCTGTGCAAAATCATTTAGTTGATCATTTCCACTTATAAACAATCAAAAACAAATGAGAAAAGACTACATTGAAATTACCGTCTGTTCTCTTTACCATAAAGGCATGTGGTCCTGCAAACACACTAATACGCTGCACACACTGTGCAGAACATCCATTGTTATGAGTGTAGAAGGCAGATTGGTTCCTTAACAGCAATAATTTACATCCCAGCAACTGTTGCACCTATTCTCAGACTTGCTCTATTTTAACGATAAGGAAATATTATTCTGCTTTTTCATTTGTAGTATTCCACCTGATTGTTTTCCTGCATTAAATTCCATCAAAAGTAAGGTGAGAAAGTTAGAGAAAAGCATCAGCATATTAGTGAATATTCCGAACATGTACTAAACACACGCTGCAAGTCAAATATGCTTATTATCAGCAGAGTGAAATCAGTAAGAAATATATAATAAACAAGGTTCTGACTGAGTAATGATCAGCTTCATGTTTTTAGGAGGTGTAATGTGGGGGACGCTTGGCTGCCTTTGCGAAATGTGACAATCACACCTGGTTTACTGACAATTCATGCACACAGCAGCGAGGCAGCAAAACAGAAAATGTAATAAGTTAAAAATAAATAGCATGCACATAGATATCAGTTCATGGAAGAGATGGATTATAGTGGCAATAGAATAGAAAATATAAATGGGGGAAAATAAGTGAGGTGACTATGTAATAAAGTGGATAGATATTTTTTTACTGAATGAAATGAGCATACCACTGCTGGAATGGGGCTTCTATGGATTATTCCTGTCATATCCTGGTAAGACAAAATGTGTCCGTGGTCATTATGGACTCTGTATTTCCAGTGAAGCTCAGTTGTTTCATGCTGCACGGCAACATACACACAGTCTCTCTGGAAACACATGCAGTTGCATTCAGTTTGGGTCAGAATTATCTCCAGTCCTCTGAGAGTCATCTTTCCACTGAAGTAATCCATATCCCAGTCCCCATCTGCAAGAGGACTCAGGTCAGAGACAAGCAGAGACAGCAGCAGCAGCAGCCACGGCCTCATTGTGTCGAGAATAAGCGCTGGAAGGCAGCATAAACTCAACAGTAATGCTTTTATCTTTACTGCATTTTCCCCACTTTGAATATGCAAATCATGCAGCAAATAAAGGCTCTGCTCTATCTAGCAAGAGGTTCTAATTACAAAGAGGTGACTTTCCATCACTCTGACGGGGTTTAACCTCATAGAGAAATGTAATCAGTTATTTGGCAGTACTCTTCCTATTATGCCATCACCGCATCACATTTGAGAGTAAGTCAAAGGATAGGTCTGTCGATATTCTATAGTTTTCTTCTTGCAAACAAATGCCAAAGACCAAAACCAACAATTAAGTGACCATACTGTGGATTGTCTCTGCATCCAAGGCCTGATATAACGTATTCCTTTGCACCGCTGGCCTACATATTTGTCCAAAATGACACAGATCAGCCACAGCATTAAAACCACTTGCCTAATAGTGTGTAGGTCCCCCTCATGCTGCCAAAACAACTCTCTGGGTGCCCTGTGGTGTCTGGTACCAGGATGTTGGCAGCAGATCCTTTGGCTCCTATGGGTTGCAGGGTAAAGCCTCCTTTGATTGGTCTTCTTGTTGTTTAATAAAATTGAGCTCTTTGTCATGTTCCCCGAGGCGCTCCTGAGCAGTTTTTTGCAGTGTGGCATGATGGATTCTCCTGCTGCAGGGAGTGCTGTTGCCACAAGGGGGTGTGCTTGGTCTGGAACAATGTTTAGGTGGGAGATACATGTCAAAGTAACATCCACATGAATACCAGGGCCCAGCAGAACATTCTACTATAACAATGTCACTAACTTCACCTGTTAGGGGTTTTAATATGGTGGCTGATCTGTGTATTTTAAACACGTCAGCAAACCACTATGTTGCTTTGTGTCATATGTTCCTTCATTATGATGGACACAGCCACTGCACTGTACTATGAGCTGATCCGTCATAAACCACTCTGTTTACTCATGAAAATACCAAATATGTATTCATCCACAACTAAAAATAGGCCCAGATAAATACACTGTTTTCTCCTGTCTGAGTAGCATTAGCATAAAAACTAAAAACACCCAGCTGTTTTAAGAATTATGAACTGCTTAGTGCCTCTGCAGTTCAGCTGGGCAATAACTTATCAGATTTCATCACACAATTATCGAGGCCAAAGGAAATTACAATAAAGATATCATTGTAATATGCAGAGAACAGTCAACAGTCAAATTCATCTTTACTTTTGTTGTATGTTTTGACTTTTCTGGGCAAATGAATTACACTCAAAATACACGCATAGGCAGATGGAGAGTCAGTAACCATACCTGTACTACATGTTGTTTCTGCTTGAATGTCAACCACATACTGTAGTTACAGGCACGGAAATATTTATATTATCATCTGTGTATAATTAACATGATTTACTTTTTCACAGTTTCACAGTTAGCATCAGTACTAATATATCACAACGCCACTATTTCCAAACAATTTCTCTCATTCTGATCATCTATAATGGTTAAAGGTGTCAGTTCATATCAGTAATATCTCTCCATAGACAGAAGTTGAATATAGTTTTAAGAGCTTTGAGATAGTCAGCACAGTATATAGCCCTGTGCTGACCATGCTTAAATGTTTGCATATTATGAGCCTCTGTCCATAAGACACTCACTGTTCAGATGAGGAGGGCAGCTACAGAGCATTACTGTCACCTTACCTTCACTGAATCAGCAGGTAAGAACGTGTCTCTTTATTCCAGACAAAAGCCTTTTTTTTTTATTTATTTAAATGAACTGCTCCATGTTCAATACAAATTATCAGTGCATGTTTTTCCTTGTGTGCACAGAAAAGAACAGCTTGTTTTGTTCTCTCAACGATGTCATTTATTGGAATATCCGCTTAAATTGCTTAAATGTCTTTTTGCTGTTAATATTTGCTGTTCAGGAAAACGAATTGTTTCTCTGTGTTGATAATGTCACAACAGTGCTTCAAAAACACTCACAGCTGTCATGTCACACAGAAAGAAACTGAAGGATTCAAAGGCTTTATTTGTCACATCCTCACTGGGTGTCCTCAGTAGAATGCAAAATGACATATTCTGTAAAAGACTAGTGTGCAAAAAAGAATAATAATTAGAGTTAGAACATGAAATGAAGAGAATAATTACTTTTGCTTAAACGTTATAAAGATGTATATTTGCCCAGTATGTGCAATTTAAAAACTGTAATATGTTCACATGCTTTAATCCAGTTAATAAGAAACATGGCTGTTTATTTTAAAGCACCAGCCTCCAGTGAGATCTGCAGTCCTGACCTGATCCTCCCTGTCACATCACACAGAGAACATGGGCAACACCAGCACCGCATGCCAGATGAGCAACTACAGCGGCAAGAACGTCCGGGTGTTCGTCACGGAAAAGGCCCTGGAGATTGACGCCTTCATCACTTCCCAGTCTGGTGGTGATGATAAGATCTTGTCTGTGCTTCCCGGAGGTAAAAAGTTCAGCTTCAGGAAAGACGTGACCTGTGTCCGTGTGCTGGCCTCTCAGACTCAGGAAGTGTCCTGGGAGCCTCAACACTTTCTGTCCGTCTTCGTGGAGGATGAAGGCGATGAAAACATTTGCTGCAAACAGATCATACACAACATGGCCCTGAGTGCTGCAGTCACTGTGCTGCTCTATGATGTGTAGTGTAACAGCATTCTCCGTCTAGTCATTGTTACAGATAATGGAAAAAAGGAGAGTGGTTATTTTATTGTCAGGTGAAAATGACCTGAAACATTTTCAAATGATGGAATTCATTCTGCTGTTAACATATCTCTGGTGATGCCTCCAATAAAAGTGTCGCTCACTCCCGTGGTCCCTTTGCATTTGTCATTACAAAGTAAAATGAGATTGCACATTCATTTGGTGACACTGGGCCTGTGTGACTGGGCCTTTGTGATCATCTGCTTCAGTCCACATCTCCGGTTTGTCGCTGAACTGTGAAGGCTTTATTCATTTTTGGAGGTCTGTGTTAAATTAAATGACATGGTAGAGGTCACCCACATGGTTGTTGTGAAAAAGAGAAGAAGAAAAAGAAAAGTCTTTGTAACACTTGATTTTGTGGCTCAGTCAATGGGTTGAGGCACAAAAAATACATGAAAGTCAGCAGGTTATAGATGTTCTTTAAAGGGAGCTTTAATACCAGTTAGATTGGGGTTATTAGGGTCGCTGCACTTCATTCATAAACCAGTTGAATAGATTTCTATGACTGTTGCATCTTTAATTCAATAATTTTAAGTGTGTGTGTGTGTGTGTGTGTGTGTGTGTGTGTGTGTGTGTGTGTGTGTGTGTGTGTGTGTGTGTGTGTGTGTGTGTGTGTGTGTGTGTGTGTGTGTGTGTGTGTGTGTGTGTGTAGAGTGAGAGT
>OMNN01103014.1:0-22805 GCA_900302755.1 Chromis chromis
CCATACTGTACTATATCATACTATTTTTGAGGGCTTTAACGCACCACCAGAATGACATCTGAACAGATATAAGGCTATTAAAAAAAATAATTGTAACAAATCAAACAAAAAAGATCTTTAGCTGTTCATGAAACATTCAGAGTTAGAGCCTCATGTGCCCAGGCCTAACAACGCTCCAGTCCATAACTGTCAGACAATAATGAAAAATATGCATATTCCCTAAAAGCCTGAATTAGATCTTCAAACTACTGTTTTGGTTAAACCCAGAGACATATTGTTCTAGTTATAATGGGGGAAAAAAGCAACAAATCACATTTACAAAGTTGAGACCCAGCTAAATTGGTCTATATTATCTTAAAATTGATTGTCGCACACACACACACACACACACACACACACACACACACACACACACACACACACACACACACACACACACACACACACTCAGAAGAAACTTGTCGGCCAACCAAGATGCTCATATAGCATCACCAAAATAAGTTCCCACTCTGGCCGAGCACTCAGGCCTCCTTTGGTTTGTGTTTTTGTCACTGAGCAGGAGTCAGATTTATGTCCAGATCAGCAGATGTGTTAGTGCAGATCAGATTGAAAATGGAAATTATGAACTAAACAATTAAATACATTGAGTTTTTGTGTTTAGTGCAAATGTCGTGCGTTGATAAAGAGATTAATAATAAAAGAAAATATAATAATAATAATGTTATTATAATAATTGTATTTATTATTACATGTAATAATTTAATAATAACAAATATTTTGCAAAGCCTGAATTAGACTATGAAGCTCGATTTCGAAGTCGAGCATTTTTCTTTTGGACCACTTAAAGAGAGACTATGAATGCTTTTCGGAATAATGACACATGATAATTGTGGATGAACAGAAGAGAGGAGAGAAAAATGTGATGCAGGAATATCAGAAACTTTGACCACAGCTATTGGTCACATCAGTAGCTTAAATGGTGTCTCTTTAAAGATGATCAAACATCCATCCATTATCTATACACCGCTTAATCCTCTGTAGGGTCACGGGGGGGGCTGGAGCCTATCCCAGCCGACTCGGGCGAAGGCAGGAGACACCCGGGACAGGTCGCCAGCCTATCGCAGGGCTGCACATGGAGACAGACAACCAAGCACACTCACATTCACACCTACGGACAATTTAGAATAATCAATTAACCTCAGTTTGTTTTTGGACCGTGGGAGGAAGCCGGAGAACCCGGTGAAAACCCACGCTGCATAGGGAGAACATGCAAACTCCACACAGAAAGATCCCAGACTTCCTAACCGGGACACGAACTGGGGATCTTCTATGTGTGAGGCGACGGTGCTAACAACCGAGCCACCGTGCAGCCCATGATCAAACATAAATGACTCAATTATTTTTCCAGAAAAAGATTTAATACATGTTTTTTTTAATACATAGAGATATAATTCCACATTTTGAGATAGAGGCTATAAATAAAATAATTCAGCTGGGATCTGAATGAGACTTTTATAGTGTTCAGTCAGTGTGAATACTTTAGTGTTATTAAGGCAGAAGCTTGTTTCTGCTTCAACTGATCAGTGGTTTGTCTTTGCAGTTTCACATCTTAATACTTACTGAGGGTAAATGTGCAACTTAACAACTGTTATGTATGATGGAGTCTGCCTCGAGATACAATATATTAGTTTACTTTTTCTATAAATGTTTTTTTAAGCTAAAGTTTATTTTTTCATATGAAGGGCTAATGTGATTGAGAAACAGCATACTGATTGAGATGTACGAAAATTTTAATCATCATTGTCGTGTGTTTTTGTTAAGTCAGTTGGATAAATATAATTGCTTAATTTTGTAGAATTTATTGAGTGCAAAATGATCAAGTATAAAACAAGAATAGGAGGATCTTCAGAAAGCAAGATATACTGTGAAAATATCCATATAATTATTGCTCTATAGAAGAAGCTGCTTGTAACATTCGTATGCTCGTCTTAAATGCTTCCATCTCCTTGAAGCTGGCAGTTTCCCCGCAGCTGCTGTTTTTCCAGGACTGTATGCCGCCATTAGTGTTGTTGGCCAGAGACCAGGCTCAGGTGACAGGATTTGCACAGCATCTTCCCATCTAAAGGATAGCAGCCGTGCTCGTTTGGTTCAGGAGAGAGCTGGATCACACACACCTGCAGACAGCATGAAAGAGTTGGTGAATGGTGATGAATGATGTGTGTGTGTGTGTTTGTATACCTGTCAGTGTGTGTAGCACCTACCTCACATCTGTAGCAGTTCTCATGGTAGGAACGTCCCAGACATTCAACAGTATAGCTGTCAGTACCATCTTCCTTTGGAATGATTAGCCGGTTACATGCACTACACTGTGGAGCGTACTTCCTTTATGGACAGAATTTTGGAGGAGAGAAAACAATTTAAATTAGATTGGATTGTGTTGTGTATTTTTCCGGCTCGCCATCCTTGTTGACCACCGTACCTGTAATAGTCCTGAAGGCAGTACACTTCTCCGACTTCTCCCTGTGCAAAAGCTTGCTCTCCGATTTGCTGTTTACATGTTGCGCAGGTGAAACAAGGGAGGTGGTACACTCGCTCTAGTGCACGGATCACGTGATCTGTGATGACCTCGCCACACGCCCAGCAAAGCTCCAAACTGGCCTGAAACACCAGGATAGAATCAGGGCTAATTACATTTAACAGGCTATAGCTGCGGACACACTGACAGCTTATATTTAATGCTGATTTATAACTGGAGTTCTGCCTTTAGTCTGGGTTTAACTTTACATCACAGTCAGACTGGAATTGAAGAATCATGTAATTTAGCAGAATAAAAAAATCAATTCTTGTGCTCAGTTATTTTGCTTGCATGTTCATGTTTAGGACGCAAATCCAAGTCCACAAGTTGCAAGTTTCTATTAACATGTAGTGTAGTGAAATGTACCGAAAGCAGTGATGGCCTTGGAGCATGAAAATCCCATTTCAAAAATGTTAGTCTTAGAGGAAAATGCGAAAAACACAGGTACACAGTTTACAAAGGTTTGCATTTGCAGCTTGGATGATGCCCTGTTAGTGGAGGTTGTGTTGTCTGGGATCTACCTGGTAACAGTCTTCACAGAGCGGGATGCCTGCCTTGTTGTAGTACTGTTTACCAGCCAGGGGAATGTGACAGGATCTGCACTGGAAGCAGCCGTCATGGTAAGTCCTGTTTAAAGCCTCTATCGCAGGTTCAGAAAGAGCCACGGGCTTCCGACAGAAGCCACACACGTCTGCAACGTACACAAACATCAAAAATCAGAGCGAGTTCTAATAATATATGTGGTGCTGCTGATGAAGAGCGCTTTGAAGAAAAGTAATGCATGCGTAAATAGAGATCATGTTACCTCTGCTCTCCCTGCTGGTGTCTTGGCTGTTTTTCTTGTGGATCCCATTTGATTGTTCGTCTTGGTTTAACCCACTAGATGGTGTGCTTGTTTCCACCTTAAATGTAAAGCACATTATTAATTATTTAGACTGAAAAAAGTTCAGGTCTGAGTGGTGAACTACACATTTCAGAAATGCTTGATTTTTGGATACACAGGGGTTATATTTGAAGCTATAACAAGTCATCAACAAAAGTAACAGGACTGGGTTGTACAAAAATATAAATATATAACAGTATGTCAGCTTTTCGAGGCTTTAAAGAGTAGATGTTTTTCGACAAACTACTCTAAACATCACTTAAAAGTAGAGTTCACCTATTTAATAATAATAATCTAACCTTTATTGATCCCCTTGGGGAAATTCCTTCTCTGCATTTTGACCCATCCTATTCAAAGCAGTGGGCCGCCGTAGTACAGCGCCCGGGGAGCAGTCAGGGGTTAAGGCCCTTGCTCAAGGGCCCACAGTGACTGAGACAAGTGGTTGCTCTCACTTTCCCACCTCAACCTCTTGCCAGTCTGGGGGCTTGAACTGGCGATCCACCAGTTACAATTCCACTTCACGAACCACTAGGCCACCACTCCCAATTTAAAATTCCAACACAAGATTATCTGGGAACCTTTTCACCAGTTAAATAATGGAATCATATTATTTTTGCAAGAATTTTTAAAAGTCATGCATGAGTCAAAGTTAAGTAAGCTTGTCCTATCTTGTCTCATTTTTCCAAAGTGCAGTATAAATCCTTATATTCGCTGTGTTCAAGGGTTGAATCAGAACTTAATCTTTTGAAGTCTTAAATTGGTAAAATCCTCCAAAACAGAGGGAAAATCATTTATAGCAGCACTTACAAATTTGTAATAAAAAAAATCCTAGAAAATAAAAGTGTAAACCACAGAAACAATGTAACAGTTAGCAGCATAGAAAGTGTCTTCACTGACCAAGTAAAACAACAGACCTCCTGTTGCAGCTCAGCCCCGTTTCCTGATCTTTTATTGTTGCTACACAGGGATGGGGCTTTAATGGTGGGAACAAAAGGTTTCTTACACCAGCCCTTTGGAAAGTGCTCTGTTTGTGAAGGACAATGTGTACACTTCATAAAGTTGTATTTTTTCATATCACTTAGACATATCTAAAAGACAGCTGTTTTTCCTTCAGTAATGTGTTTTCCTGATGATTTTTTACAATCACTGCAGGACATAATACAGTATCTGTAAAAGTTGTGGAAACTTAATCCTTCATTGTGGGAAAAACTGACTCGTCTTCTTGAAGCACTTGAGGCGGAATTTATGGAGGAAAATTGGCATTGAGTGTTTCGAACAGAAAATGACAGTATAAACATGAAGATGCTGCTGATATTGATGGTATTTGTTACAGCGACTTTGCAAGAGAGGTCTGCATACCTGTCTGTTGTAAACGGGCTGCTGGCCTGGAGTCAGAGGGTGGGGGAGAGGCGTCTGGACAGGAGGAGGTGGTGGAAGTGCTGATTCTTCAGAGAGCGACAATCCCGGAGATGAAGGCAGTGCGTCAGGAGGAGGAGGAGGAGGGAAGAACTCTGTTTAGAGAGAAAAAGACCAGTTTTAGGTCACACTGTACACTGTAAAACACCATAAAGGAATTAAGTCAGATCAACTTATCTTTTCTAGTTTACTTAATGTAGATATATATAAATAAGTTTTGCCAATTTCTAGTTATTTGAACCTAAAATGTCATGGTTATTTTTCAGGCCACTTTAGAACCTAAACATATGAGTTCTTATAACATATTTAGGGCAGTGGTTTGTGAAGCAAACTTGTTACCGGTGGGACGCCGGTTTGAGCCATCAGACTGGCAAGAGGTTGAGGTGTGAAAGTGAGAGCGACCGTTTGTCACAGTCACCACCACTGTGGGCCCTTGAGCAAGGCCCTTAACCCCTGACTGCTCCCCAGGCGCTGCACCGCGGCAGCCCACTGCTCCTAGTCTGTATAGTTAAGGTTAACTTTGAATAGGATGGGTCAAATTCAGAGAAGGAATTTCCCCAAGGGGATCAATAAAGGTTAGATTATTTACTTAAATGAAAGAACAGCTGGAGGTTCACTCAACTCATTAAATTATTTTTAAAACAAACAAAACTAGCATATACGTAGAATTCCCAGAATGCATTGTTAGACAGTCAAAACATTCTTATAACTTGGGGCAAATTGAGTTGTTTCTTTTCACAACATTTTAAACGGTGCTAAACGTGACAAAGTTTACTGAATTCACCTGTACACTTCTAATTTATCTCACCGTAACCAGGAGCAGCCTTAGAGATTGTCTTTTTAATGACTCTGGTCAAAAATGGCTTCAACAGCTGAGGCTGTAAATTCTCAGTGTTAAATAAAGAAGAAACTCTTTAAACTGTTGATGCGTCAGGTTGATCCAACTTAATATCTTAAGTTCACATCATTTAACATGGTTAGATTTACACTTTAACAACTTATAAGATAGCTTGGAACTAATTTATCAACCTCAGTGCAGTTAACTCACATTTAAGGCAGCAGGGGAAACTTAAGTTTCTACATTGAATGATTTACAGTCTAGTAAGATACACAAAAATAGACTTGCCCCATAATATTTATTTTCGTTTCCAGTCAGCAAAGAAATGTCCTGCATGGGATTGATGGTAAATCATATATATTGATTTACATACATGCGCGTACATAATAATATTGATTAAGTTAGTAAATTAAAATAAAAAATGAATCTAAAAGATTAAAAAAGAAAGAAAAATATTATAAAATTAGGTGAGACATTGACATTTATGCAGTTATGTCTCCTAAGCTTGTGTTTTGTACCTCACATATAGGCAAGCTAAAAAGGGGAGAACAACATTGACCTTACAGTGGTTAAAAATGATCAAAATCAATGAATAGCAGCAGAATCCTAATATTGTTTTTTGTCGCTCCTGGTGTGTTGCGTGACGTGTTCATAGCAGCTGATGTGGCCTGAGGGTGTTATTCTCAAACAGACATGAAAACCTTTGGTTCGCTCACTTCTCTCTGACTCCACAGACCCAGATATTTTACATTTTCTGACTCACAGTCTTCAGCCCCAAGCAGCGCTGACTCAGGTGACGTCAACTGATGCGTCAGACTTCACACAGCGACTTCAAACTGGAGCCACACAATGCTTCAGACAACATTTTCACATATGCAGACAATATGTAGATTTGATGTGTGAAATCAGTGGAGTTTAATTTTGAATAATAGATAAAGACATCTTGAAATTAAAGCCAGGGAATTCTAATTTGTATCTGGGGAAAACCCTAAATGAGTTGTAATTGATTATATGCAGTAGGAATCTACCCACATGAAAAAGACATTTCAAAGCCCATTTCCATTACAAAGTTAAAGAGGGACAGATTAAGAGCACATGATAATGCTCTGCTAATGGTATTGGTTATATGCAGGGCCATTTTCTGAATATGGATTGTCCACTGCAATCTGAAAAGTAGATTTACCTGGAGCACTGCTCTGGTCTTTTTCTTCTTGCTGCTGTTCTCTACTGGGTCCAGGGTGGGCAGTTTTGGGGCTCTGAGGGTCTGAAGTTCTGGCTGAGGCCTCTGAGAGAGTCCGGTCTTTGCTGATTCCACTGCCATAAGACTCAGATGGTGATCGCTCCTCTCTCTTATGTCTGAGGGCAGGTTTGCTGTCACCTGGACTGACTCTTACAGCGGTGTGCTGCTGGTCTCTGGCCGAGGCGCTGTGAGCCTGGAGGGCGGGCTGCTGCTGTGTCACAGTGGCTCGGTAAGGAGACGCCAGAGTGATGAAGACAGAAGACACCATCCTTTTTGGTGAAGCTGCTGATGCCATGACTGCATAAAAGTGTCATACAGACTGACAGGAGAGCAGAACAATAGCTGTGATTAACTCATATTGTTTTGACGCCCTGTTTAAAAGATGAATGTCAAACTGAAACACATAACAGATGCATCACTTTACTTGATCTTACAATCTGAGAATAGCCAAGAGGACATTTCACCCCTGTCAGCTCAATAATATCTAATCAAAGTGTGAACGCCCTCAGTCAACTTTGTGGGAGTGCCTAGTTTCACTTTGAAGAAGTGTATTCACACTCAAACAGTTCTCATTGCCCATAATGAATGGTTTTAGGAGCAAAAAGCATAAATCTGAATCATATATTTCCTTTCACAGTGGCTGTGAGCTTCTGTTACATACCTGGATTAAGATGTGGTTAGAAGACAGCTCCCTCTCCTCTGTTCTTTCTCCTTCCCTGTTCTGTATCTCTGAACTTCTGGTTTATTTTCCCTCCTATGTGCTGCCTCTGAAGACTTGACTCCGGTAGAGAGGGGCGACTATCTGCACAAGGCCACTCCTTTTCCTTCTGTACCTCCCTCCACAGTCTCCCGCCCGCCGACCCCTCCTCCTTCTCTGGCTGAATGACAATACCACCTCCCTCCCGACCGTAAAAGGTGAACAGTTAATCTCGGGCAAAGTGCAGTAAAAAACATGACACATTCATCCACTATGAAATCTTGGCAAACACAAGCATGCATGCACGTAGACTAACACCCACAGTAAGTTATGCAACTGAGTGTGCAGTCAAACCAAAAGCACACAGTTAGTTTTTTTTTACAAATGTCATAAAGTTTTTCATGAGGTTTTCACCCTGAAACAGAGAAGCACAGCGACCTCCCACTCCTTTATCGTTTTACACCCCAGCAGGATGTGACTGTACCTGCCTTTTCCAGCTGCTCCCTATCTCAAACTGCCCTGTTTCTCTCTCCTGTGTAGCTCTGCCTTATTGTTCTGTCAGCTTTATTTTCCCTACCTCCCTCATTGAGTCTGCCTCCTTTTTTCTTCTCCCTCTTTCCTTCTTCCCTTCCCCCACAACATTATATCACTTTAGCCTTGACTCACTATCAGTGTGCTTCCATCTGGGCCTCACCGACCGTCCACCGTCTGGTTATACGTGGTGGACTTGATCGGACTCTCCTGATGAGGCTTTTTGTGTTGCGCTGCACAGGAGCAGCAATGAATCAGGGCATTGTGCAAGAGGAGATGTTGGTGTATCAGGAGAGGAGGGGGAACGCAGAGTGAGTGATGTCTGTGAGAGCCATGAAAAAGTGGCTTTGTTGTGTTTGCAGCTCTCCATCAGAGCGAGTCTCAATGATATCAGATCTGCCGATCAGCAAATATTATGGTTGGTTTCTGCAGGCGAAGCTTGTGAGGTCCACTCCCCAAAAGTGAAAGAAAGAGGGTGATGGAGGCAGAAGTGTTGGGTGAAACTTTCCTGATCGATGTGGGTCAGTGTGAGTGAGGCAGGAATGTGCAGAGAGGGTTAACAGGAGATGGCGAAGAGGAGAGTGATGGGGGTCTCTGTTGTTCCAGCTCTGTGGAAAGGAATGCTGCAGTGATGTCACGGCTGCAGGAGGGAGCATGTCTGCTGATGACACAATCCCCAGACCACCACACTCCGCCCCCAACAGCCAAAATCCTCATTAAACCCCCTGAACCTCTTCACTGCTTATAGCTGCATGACTTTTCAATTTACTCACCAACATCACAATACATGCAGATTTTTTGACTTCGAGGCTCAGTTTTTTTTTGGGTGGATGTGCAGGACAGCAGTGACAAAAAATGAAAAGAATGAAAGGAAACCAGAGGAACAGGAAGAAACACACAGAAAACAATTGCATGTTCGCAAATACACTCAATGAGTGAGCTGAGTTTGAAAGTGCAAGAGAGGAAAAGCTGCTGTTTTAGAGACAATCACTGTTACTGTAGCTGAATATTCCTCAAGTGGAAGGTTACGTTTGCTGAAAAATGCCCTAGCTAAAAATAAAAAGTAGCTTTTTTCAAGACTACTTAACATAGTAGTTAAGTAAGAAACAAGTTTGGCAAGTTGTAAGAGACAGATTAAGAAGAAAACTACGATAAGCGAAGCAGCAGAAGGCCAAGATAATCTGTTTTTTAGTCCGTATTAAGTGTAAAGCTCCTACATTTCCCTTAATCCAACTGGATAGAGTCTTCCATTGCTGCCTCCTACCTCTCTTCTGTAAAACGCTGCACCTCCAGTTTGAGATTCAATAACCATAATGGCATCACTGTAAAATCAATGCTGTTTTTTTTTTAAACTGTACAAAACCCCTCCAGAGTCACAGAAGGCAACAACCAACTGTTTTTATAGACTATAGCACCTCTCATGATGAGTGAGTCAGTCTTTATGTGGAAAACTGGTGGAGTGTCCCTTTAATTAGTGACATGTGGCCACTATCAGTGTCCCAGTGACAGCAAAATGTGGACACCCTCCTGAACTGTTCCTCATTCATCAATACTCCTCCAAGGGGTGACTGTCTTCTTAATAAAATAAGCTTTGTCAAAGAATCTCTAATGAGGAGGAATAAGCTCAAAGCAAAATGAATCATAAATAAAAACTATCTGAACTGCTACTCAGTAATTCTTTTAAAACTCTTGTGTAAACTATCTGATCAAAAACGTACTCAAGTTAAAAGATATCATGCATAAAAAATACATCAAAAGCTTCTCGGTCACAGCAGTGAATCCTTTCCATCCCTGACCACAGTGAAAACCGTTTTATATATTTTAAATATACATATTTAATCAGCTGTCTGCTCATTTGTGTTCTTCTCTCTGACTTTATCTAATGTGTTAACTACACTTTGGCTTTTAGGGGAGCTCACTTTTCTCACTTTTTCCCCAAACATTTAAAATATTGTAATATTTATAATATTATTCACAGTATTCCTATCTATAAGAAAAAAAATATTAAGAAAACAGATCAAAAGCAGCCGATGTTGCCTTCAACACTCTCAAACTTCTTCTTTTCTTTGAAAACGAAGGTTATATAAATCCTGAAGTCAAACTGATCAGACAAAAATTTCCTTTTCTTCCAAGTAGAGCTCAAAGTGGATTTCTTTTTTTGATTTCTTCATGAAGTTGGGTCCCTCATGATTCGATTTTGACAGTGGTGTCTTCTCCTCTTGTGCAGTATATTTTGGCTACGCTCTCTACTTCTGTATTTATATGCTGGATAAAGGATGGAGCTAGCTACTCTTTGCAGAAACAACACATCAAAACTCATAGCTAGATCTTCGAAACACTAACTATTAACTGAAAAGGTCAACAAATCATTAAACAATATCAATTAAAAAAAGAAAAAGAAAACAGACAAAAAGCTACAACCACTGCCTTAACCATGTAGAGTTAGATTTCTTCCTCTCTTCTGAAACCTCTGTCTGTTTTATTATGGTTGGCATCAAGAATGTGATATTTTTATGATTATTATTCATGGTTATGATACTGTGCCATCATGTGTCACTGGTGATGGCAAGAACATCATGCATGCTGGTATCTTTATTACAGTACATTAGTGATGAATCACCCTCATGCCTGAATCATGCACCAATAACAACCTGATTTCATGCACAATCTCTGCAAATCAACATACAGAAAAAACAGAAATGCATGGCTAATAAAGCATAAAGTCAGTGTTTTAGAGATCCGTCTAAAATTTCACAAATCATGCTTTCAGGGGAACTCACGCCCTTCTCAGGCCTTGACTTGTGGAGGACTCATCTTACTTTTCTACAGAAAAACATCATCCTGAATACAGAATATTTATCATGCAGCTCATGTGAACCATCAAAGCAGCTTCATTTTTTCCTTCAATTTAAAACAAGACACAGTAAGGACGCAATTTATTCCATAAAGTATGGCCACAAAAATCCTTTTATTATTGGTAATATTGAGCAGTAGCATAGCATTTGAGGTAGTTGTTGGTATTTGAGGTAGAGTTTGGATGCACCATCAACTATCATCAGATGGTGTTCTTGTGGTTGTTTTGTGACTGAAGCGGACTTCATGTGTCCTCGAGCTGGTCTCTTCTTCTTCCTGAAAATGAAACATGCAATCAAATGTCCCATCACCTGTTATTTTTACATTTCTTATAGTTGCAAACAAATATTAGTTGTAAAAACGCAACAAAACCCAGGGAAACATAATGATATATTGGTAAATTTTGTTTTTGAGTGACAGAGATGATTCACACAGACCTTTAGCACAGCCTGCAGCAGATCCTGAGAGGGCAGCAGACAGACTGCTTCCCCCAAAAACGTGGTGAGAACCTGGAGAACATCAGACCAAGTGCCCAAAGTCAGCATGAGCACCAGCAAGCCTCCCAGTCGCACCACTACACTGTGCAAGAGGGCCTCTGGACCAGTCTGCCGATGCTGTTCCTCTGTGCAAAACGGAGAAAAAATGTTTCAGAGTGATGCTGATAAGTATTGTGCCTGCTTCTTTTCTGAGATCTGGGTTGTGTTTTTAACATCATTACTTATTTTATATGGTCTGCATTTATTTTTAAAGAACTACATTATTTATCAATGTTGTTTTCCTCTTAGTTTCTACTGATATATGTCTTGGTTCGTGTGTTAGTGTTACCACTGCTGGGGAACTATGTCTTTCATTATGTTGTCTGCTGTGACCTGACCTGTCTCTTTTATTATTTATCACTGTGCATAGCCCAAGAACCACTTTCATTCCCAACACAGCTGCCCTGACCATCACCTTGGATGTAGACCACCAACATAGCGTAGCAGAGCGTCAGTGGAGTCCAGAACTTCAGAGCATCCTTCTGGGACAGAAAGTGGTCATAAAACGTGGCGGTGGCGGCCACAGCTGCTATAGCAAAAGCCAGAACAACCGCTCTTTGCAGTGAAGCCAGTATGGTGTGTCCGGAGGTCAGGAGGGTGATGCACTTCCCACAGTAACGCTCCCTGCTATGCAGCGGGTAGAGTCTGGCCACATGGCTCCACAGACTGTGGCTGCAGTTTGCCAGTGCCCAGCTGAGAGCTGCTGCCAGAAACAGGCTGAGGGAGCTGTGTGGAGCCCCCTGATGGAGGAAGGCCAGAGTACAAGTGAGGCTGCAGCCCAGAGAAAACTGGCACTGGATGAGGAGCAAGTCCACACCTCTGCCACTGGCATCCTGGATACAGAAGCATGGATGTGTCAGTTCAGTATCAGGAAGATGTATGAACACAAGAACAAAACGCCCTGAGATTGATCCATTTAAGGAACTTACCAGTCCTGCTGACGCCCAGGCAGAAACAGCTCTGAGAGAAAACTCCAGCACCAACAGAGAGGAAACCCTGGAGCCCACCAGAGACAGGAGGACAGTCAGGGACCAGAACTGGAGAGCCTCTCTAATGCTCACTCTCAAAGGTTTGCCTGCTGAGGATGACTTCTGTGTGTCTCCATTTTCTGTCTCAGAATCACTGTGTTCAGAATTAGAAAATTAGTGAATAACTCCACTACCCCTGAAATTCAGCACACTTTCTGTTTCCAAGAATAAACTCACGCGCATGTCTGAATGAAGTTGTACGCTCTCATCAGATTGCACAGCACCGATATTCCACATGCGCCTACAAGACCTTTAAAATACCAAAAACAAGGATGTAAATAAATTGCTGGGAACTGAGGGATAAAAAGATTCACTGCAATGACACTGACCTTGAAGAAAGCAATCCACTGGGTTTAAATTCCATTCAGAAGTTCCCAGGATCCACGAGAACGGGAGAAACATCTTTTTCTTCCTTTGAAACTGTCTCCACGAGGACACTTTAAAAAGCTGCTATGATGCCTCACTCATCCTACTTCTTTATCTGAATCATTCATGCTGAATACCTTTGCTAAAGATTTCCTTTTTTTTCTTCCCACTGATCAGATCTCAGTGAGCTGCATGCTTCCAAAGGTTAAATGTAATTTGATTGCGGTCGTCAGTCTAATCATTTTCTGATGAAAGAGGCTGAAAGTCCTCTCAGAAAGATAATTAGGTTTTTAAAGCAATCAGGCACCTTTAACTAGATCAAAATGAAATCACACACTGACTGCGATCGCTGTTAAACCATCTCAGCGTGTTCCCAAGATGCAGCACTCGTGCTCTAGGTGATAAAAAACAAATCCACCACACATCTAACAAAAAATATCTTTATTGCTGTTATTTACTGCTGTTCAAAGGTTGAATTTCTGTAAATAAAACCCTTGAATCAAATGACATTCTTGGCTTTAAGTACAGGTAGTTCGTATGTCAGTAAAGAAAACAAAACAAACACAAAAAAAACATCAGATTTTTTTTTCTTTACATATAACACACAAGGCAACTAGAATGATGCATTAAACAAACACAGCAGCTATGCTGGATTACAAACATGGAATACAGAGTTTTAATAATCCAGATTTGTTCCTCAAGTATTCGGCACTCCACTGATGAGCCTCGTGTCAGATCTGCTGCAAGCTGACGAATGAAAGCCCACGAGATTGCTTATAAATTCATTGCTTATAGTATTAACATGTAAAACCTGATCGTCCGTTAACAACTTCACATATCTGAGACATTTGATAGAAGCTTCTCAAACTGTCTTGCAGTAAGTGCTACATGTCCATCCTTACTAAGTACCTCAGTGTCCATCCATTTTAGTGTTTTCTGTAACAAAACAAATCTCAGTTCAAGCAACAGTCTGACTTTTTGCTTGTTTTCTCTCCTGGCAGAGAGTTTCATGAGATGTTTGATATGGCACTCGTGTCTGGAGGGTGAATATGAAGCCTCAGCCGACAGCTCAAAGGCTGGAAACAGGAGGAGACAGCTACCAGCAGCTCTAAAGTTTGCAAATTAACATGTTATAGCACCTTTTTTTTAATCTGTAAAAAAAAACGTAGAAACAACAAATTACCATTTAACAGTCTTGGACAGATTCTTAGCTCTGAGCAGAGAAACTCGTAACTCCAGGAAAATAATGCAGCACATAACTGAGTGTACTATTTGTAACCTGGGTGTAGCTGCGCAAAGAAAAATAGAGTTTAATTAGTGAGCTTCAGAGAGGCTGATAGATGGATTATTTTAGCTTTAAACAGAGCTATTCCAGCTGTTTCCCCCTGATTCCACTGTATGATACGTATATGAAAGCGGTATCAATCCTCTCATCTAACTCTCTAATTCACAAGGAAGTGGACATGTGTATTTCCAAAAATTTCACACTTTTGCTATAAACTCAGTATTAATTATTCAGTGGGGGCCTTCAATAGCCGTCAGGCGTACGGTGTGCAGGTGTTGGGGTGTTTCAGCTCCTTCCTTGGGTCTGGTTGTGCTTTGCCGCCTGCTGCCTCATCAGATCCCAGAACAGCATGCTGAGCACTGTGTGCGGTGCCAGTCGCACAAACACAGGGCCCATGCCTTTATACAGCCCCAGCAGACCCTCAGCTTGGCACACCTTCAGCATACAGTCTGAAAATCCCTGGTACAGCTGCCCCTAAAGAGCAGAGAAGGAAAATTTAAGTCTTGCATTTTTAGTGTGCGTTGAGGTAGAAAACATACAAGTGACAGATCAGTCAAATTCACCCTGCGAAACTCATCCACTGGCTGGTTGTAGAGGCGCGTACTGATGACGTCAAACGGTGTCATGGTGATGGCCACTGCAACTCCACTGATCGCTGCGGCTATCAACGCCGTGAGCCAGCTGTTTGGACTGAACCACTGCCAGAGAGAAAGAAAGTGATGATTAGTTGACTCACAGCCGACGGCAACTGTTGATGTAAAAATGTCCGACGTTCATGACGTCTACCTGGGAATGTGACACCCAGTCCTTGGCTGAGGTGAAGGTTGCCAGTTGAGCAGCTGATCCCACCATGACTCGAGGCACGGCCCCGTTCACACCCCTCCAAAGACCAATTAAACCATCTCTTCTATAGATGGTAGCGAAGGCATCAGACACTCCCTGAGATGGAAGAAAAGTAGATCACAGTACTTTATAATACCACAGTATGTTTTTATATAACGTGGTGGTTGTGTATAGCAATAGAGGGATTTTCTAGTGTATTTTAACACCTTTGTCATTCATATAACCTTCAATCATACCAGTAGAAAGCTGTGTAATAGAAGTTAAACGCTTTCAAATTAATGCCAGTGTGCCACCAGGTCTCACAATCAGTGCTGCATTTCTGCCTTTGTATTTATCTACGTCTACAAATGTCTAATTCCTTTATCAAAGTAAAACGCCAGAGGGGGGAATTATGCAAAAACTACCTGGCTGAATTTTCATGAAACTCAGTGAAGAAGCGCTCCATGTGCTCAAGTCAAAGTCAACGTTATTGTCAATTCTGCTATATGTACAGGACATAGATGGGATTGAAATGCCGTTTCTCTCAGACCTCGGTGCAAACATGCAAGGCACGGTAGAAAAACTAAAAAGACACTAAGAAACAAGCAATGCAATGCAATGGGCAGTGCAATTGTGTAGTAAAATACTGCCTGGCTGGTGTGCAAGTAGATAGATATTTACAGATGGCAGTACAGTATATTTACAGATGTAAAAAGCGATGCAATACATTGCAATCGTGATAGGTGCAAAGTATGCAGAGATTAAAAGTCCAAGTGGAACCTATCAGATTTTGGTGCAGATCTAGATCACCTACTTTAAAATTGACAGATAGGGCACTGACATTGGTGTTGGCACTGGTATTAGTATTACATTGGCATTGGCAGAGGACCACGCTTTCCAATTGCCCTTCTAGTTCTGTAAACGTGTAGGCCTGCATGACAGACTAAATATAAGTTGGCCTGACTTCAGTTCTTACATTATTTGCTGCACAGGTGGCATCGGTGCAAAGTTTAAGCACCAAAATACAGTATCCATCAGTGGTGCAATGTAACACTTGTCTAAGTAAAGTACTAAATAAGTATTTACACATTTTGCAACTTTACTTTACTTCCACTCCACTACATTTCAGGGACAAATATTACATAATTTAACTCATACACAATTTATTTGGCAGATATACTTACATAGTTTCTTCGCTAATTTGAAACAATGTGCACTCACATAGGTATTTTCAGTCACTCTGACTGATAAGACTCTGCTCAGGTGTAAACTGGGTGTACCAAACTCTACTGATAAAACTGATGACAGAGTAAAATGTTATCAATTAAAATGTCCTGCAGTAACACTAAGTGCAACAAATGTAAGATAAGAATGACGGAACTGTCGGGCAAGTTGTTTTATAAAAGCCCACCTGGTCCTGATACGACGTCTAATAAGGAAGCATAATACAAAACACCTTTTTTTTAAACAAACTGTAATAACACCATGTCTCTGTTGTTAAATTTGTTTTGCTTTTGCCTCATTGTCATTGAAAAAGTGTCATTAAAAAGGTGGGTCACTCTGCAACAATCTCCCTCCATAAATTAATTAATGAATGCATGATGAACTTTTTAAATCCCAAAGACAACAACATATTTCTAAGAATTTTTTCTAATAATAACTGAAGGCCACTGTCTGGGACTATGAGAGTGTCAGGACTTTAAACATTTACACATAAAATGAACACTTCATAAAATAGGATGCGCTATTCCTGATACAATCAATCAGATATTACAATACATAGTTTGCACCACATAGCCGTACTATAAAATGCTACTTTGACAAATTGGCATTTACAAATCAATGTCATATAAAAATATAACACTTACAGGGTCAGTGGATGAATAAGACTGTTACATAGCTAATTTTACTTGAGTGAAGCATTTGAAAAAATGCTCTTAAAACAACTCTTAATGTATTTTTTATGTGTCTTATGTTGAACATGTCGGTCTTACCAGATGGTTGTGCTGGTGACCTACAGCTATGGCTTCCACAGTTTGAGCCTGCAGATGAGTCTTCACCTAGAAAAGAAACACAGCACACACATTTTAATCTGCAGTCAGGTTTGTTTAATAAGAGATTGTCCTAATTCAAAGTACAAACAACACCAGACTTAACTGGACAATGCCTGATGCCAGGATGAGTTATGTAAGGATGACAGGTGACTGCTATTGTTCACCAGGTAAAGGCTACATAACCTGCCAGGAACTGGTTAAACAAACTCCTCAGTGATTTATTTGCACCAAACCTTAAAGCTGTAATTGCAGTTACACCTTGCACAAAACCAAGAAGGTGTTTTATATTTCCTGCATGTCTACATTATCTGTTAACTGAAGATTTAACAAAAAGAAAAGAAAAGGCCTCTTCATTTCCTTCTTGATCTTACTGTATGTAGAGTGTCAACAACATAACCTTCACCCCTCCATCCTTCATTCACTGCCAGCAGCACCGCAAGCAGCCACGGGATACTGTATATTTTTGGCAGCAGTGGGTTGGGTTGCAGCAACGTGCAGAGTATATTTAGTGACCCGGATACAGACGAGTGTGTCAAACAATATTGTCTTTCCATTACGGTGCAAAAGGTTAGATGGTTTTAAAAAGTATTGACTGACAGCCGAGGCAGAAAAACAACAACACTACTCCAGTCGTATAAAACCAGATATGCAGAGGACG
The DNA here is from genome assembly GCA_900302755.1 of Chromis chromis. Classification (NCBI taxonomy): domain Eukaryota; kingdom Metazoa; phylum Chordata; class Actinopteri; family Pomacentridae; genus Chromis; species Chromis chromis. Next base: position 17,783 of record OMNN01103014.1, read on the forward strand.
TTCATAAAAAAAGGTGCAATAAATCAAGAGAAGGCGATATGAGAGGCTGGTGTTGATGTGAAAACATGTGTTAAGAAAACAAACATGAGAGATTAAATGTGTCTATTATAAAAATCAAACACAGTGGGGCCTGGATGTAGGAGGAAACAGGGATGGAGGATGACAAGATGACTGACCTGACTTCACTAAACACACCGAAGCAGTGTGACTTCGCCTCACAAACCCTTGTACTGGACACAAATAGATCAAAGACATTTGAGACGCCTTTGAAACTGACCTGAGGTCTCTTGTTTTTGCTGTTTAGGCCAAATGCAGATGATTTACAATGTTAAGTTTGAATTTTATCTTCCCAGTTTTGTTTCTTTCATTTATTCATCCTAACCGTATTATATATATCCCTTATTTTAAATGCTGTTGTTTTTATTTTTTCCCCCCATTTCACCTCCTTTAGTAACTTAGTGGCAAAAAAAAGTTAAAGGTTAAAGTCCAGTCTGTCATGTCCACATGTACATAGACAGTCACTGGTCACTGTTCCTAAATGGACCCATTTTTAATTTGATACTAACACACAATGCAAAAACGGGACTTTATAACACAAAATTTCCTCTTAGTGTAATTATCCCTCTACAGATGCTCAGCTAGCACACAAAAAAGGGTGAATTTCACACCAGAAAGACCAGAACCTATTCCCTTGATTTGTCAGACAGACTGCTGAAATCTCATTCTTGCTTCTTTAAAATGGATTTTACACAGAAAATGGGCTGCAGATTGTGTCTCCAGTTGATCACATTGGAAAATAAGGACCTCTTAATGGTCAGTATAGAGAAGAAGCGAGATTACAGCAAACCAAAAACGGTTTCTGAAGTACGTATGAGACACACAAGAGTTTTATTTTACCACTAGAATGACAATGGATAAACTCTTGCTTTATATTGTTGTGTAAGCTTTAAAGCATGTAAACAGACATTATGTATAAAATGTGTTTTCTTGCTACAGATCACAGTTTAAGGGAAAATTAAGTAACTGGTTAGTCCAGGTTGGTCTAAAGTGAACATTTAGAAACTGGTTTCTGTTAGATGATGAAGTTCGGTGACACAATCAGTTCAAACTGTACTTAATCTGTCAATATAAAAATAATGTTCAACTAAAGCCGTCTGGATTATACATCTGATATCTGCCTCACAGGACAATAACCTGTATTGTCTTTCTACATTATCTCTTACCTCTTCTAGCTTATGTCAGTTGTTCTTTAACTTTTTCTGTGTTTTCTGTGTGTGTAACATTGACTGTAACCTGATCTTAAGATCTACTCTCAGTGCTACACGGGGTTTCAGGTTCCTGTTAGGTTCAGTTTTTGACCTAGTAGACTCAAACGCACACACAGACACTGTGTAACCGATGCCGACATCATGGTAAACATCTTGTACAACATTTACTTTAAATATTCACAAAGAACAGGAGCGTAGAGGCAACTGGTGTTCAATATTATGCACAAACTGATAGAAGCCTCAGGCTGCACATCTATTATTTATTAGTTTTAAATTCTTTCAGTTGTAATTATGTGTACTCTTCTTAATTATATGAACACAGTAGTGTCTTCTGTCTGCTGGTGTTGTGGGCCCGTATGTCTCAACAAGTCCAAATTGGTAGAGTCTGATTTTAATTTCCCCATGAGAACAATAAAGCATCATCTCTCCATCTGTTTTTCACAGTTGCACTATATACCCTTTTCTCAAAAAGAGAATGAATAATTGGGATCACAAGATGACTACCAGTGCAAGAAATAAGAACACGACACTATTGATTTTTCCTTTTTCCCCCCTAATATTTGCCTTTTTTCATTCAAAGTGTTAATACTGTATACTTTTACTAAATAAAAGAATACATTCTAAAAGGTAAAATCTGATCTTCAAATGAACTCACAGACATGCATGATGTGATGAGGAGTCAAAAGCAAAAATCATTACAAAACCATAAAAGTTCATCATTGTAAAAACGTGGCACACCATTAAAGCAAGTAATGTCTATGGAGCTCCATGTTTTATTAAAGAACGACTGATGACAGGTTTCCACCATAAACCTTCCTTTGGGAACCATTATTATGGAGGATGCTATAAAAAGGATAAACTTACCAGATAAGCAGGAGAAGCAATGAAGGCACCCAGAGCCCCAGCCACCGCCCCGGACAACAGACTCCCCCCGTGGAACGAGGTGATGCCCAGAGCTTCACAGTAGGAGTAGGAGCCCAGCCTCACACCGTTCATCACCCCCTGGTAGATCAGACCCACTGAGAGCCCCTTCTGCAAGCCCCGGAGCCCGTCGGTGCGACCCACCACCCAGAGGGCCTGCAGGACTCCCCGGTAGTGTCTCTGGTAGGACCCCCGAGCACGAAGCTCCCCCTGAAGCTGCAGACGGGTCTTCACCACCTCCAGAGGATTGGTGAACACGCAGGCTGCACAGCAGGCCACAGCGCCCATGGCAAAGTCCAGAGGAGGCCAGACGGCTGGAGGGGGCGGCGAGGGGCCGAAGACCCCACGGGGGACTGCAGACACTGTAGATGCCATCGTGTGCGAAGGCTGGGCTCCAAAAACAGACTCTTCTGGTGAAGTTTTCAGCAGCTGAGCACTGGTCATCCCTGAGAAGTGAACTTCAAAGTCTGTCCTGACAGTCCTGTGATTACTTGAGTCAGTTTGTCAGGGAACAAGGAGAGCTTGTACTCTGCAGTCAGGTTTCTTTTATACGGTACGGTGTGTTGAGGTCAGAAGAAAATGCTGTCAGCTCAGCTCGTGTGATAACTCATTTAATTAATGTTTTGCATGTTCCTCTTATGACGCTGCAGGATAGTGTGTCTCTCTGGTGTCCTACTTCTGTTAGCTTCCTTGACTCTCAGTCTGTCCAAATGAGGCACCATCTGCAAGAGATTCATCATTAGGCAGACATCTTTAAACTGCAAGGTTCAGGTGTGTGCACAAAAGGCCAGCCCAACAAATCAGGAATGGAAACATTCCAGTTTCTGTTTACACGACAGACATTTTAACAACCGGTCAGATAATATCTCCAGCTGTTTAACTCTCCCATCCTGCAGCATGCTGACATTCATTCATTCATTCGAAACTACAACTGAAAGTGCAGAACACGTCCAGAAAACAGCTCGATTTTACACAAAACCAGACATGTAATCACATCCACGAGATCACCTGACACAAACATGCCACACACCACTGCAGTCAAGTTCATTCAAACCAACACACAACTACACAAACATGCACAGCACAAAAAACACAGACACTCAAACTCCTCTGAGTGGCTTTCTTACAGCTAAAAACATATTCCTTAAATTTGCTCACTTCATTCAGAAACTCAGTGTTCAGTGATCCTGTGCAGCTCCATTCTTCCCCCCCATCATTGTAAACATGTGTCCTCAGCACATTCATTGTCAAAGTCTCCTCCCTCTGCTTCAGGTCAGAGCCAATGCAGGCCCAGTCCTGTCTGCCACCTCACCACGTCCTCCGGGCTGCACGAATCAGACGGCCGGGCTGCTAACTGCCCCGGCTCTGGTCCTATCGGATCTCTCTGGGTAAAAGGTTATTGTTGGTCAAAGAGGGGGAGGAGTGTCTGAGGGGAAAGGAGAGCAAGGATCCCAGTGCTGACTGAGAGAGGTGTCAAAACAAGGCTAATCCTCCAAAGACAGCATGGATAATCTCAGTAGCAAAACAAACCAGCCCCAGCACTGTGCTCACTTTCTAATTTAATGCACATTCTTATATGAATGTCTATTTTAGATACATTTGGTATTATTTAGTAGAGGGATAAATAATGTCATCGATCTGTTAAAAATTACTCAGAAGCATTTGTTGTGAAAAATGTGTTGGATATAATTGTATTTGGAGTAAATGATGCTGCTTACAGTTTACATGACTCATCTACACTCTAAAGTAATTCAGGGGACCTATTCCCATCACATTAAATGCATGGTTGCACTATAAAAATAAATCTAATTTGCAGGTTTAGGTAAACATTTTAGGTTGCAAACATTATTTTTGGTAGGTTAGGTTTACTTAATAATGCTGACAATGGCATCAGCTCATTATTTTGTGTAATTCTAATTTTTTGCATTAATTGATTTAAAATTAAATCCAAGTTGAGGTAACTTAATGAAAATGGCTTGTTCCCTACCTGCTTGACATAAATTTTAAACCTTGTGTTTATAATTATGGTAATTAACTACATAACACTTGTAAAGAACTTATAAATAACATGGAAATACTAGTTGGGACAACATTTAAAAAAAATAAAAATAAAATCAACTCAAAAACTTGTGTTGATGCTTCCAATCATTTAGCAAGTGATAAATAAAATACCTTTGAAGGTAAAGGAAAAGCTCCTGGTTGAACATAATTCGATTAGAAGTTGTCATAACTAATAACGATTAACGCAAAAAGATTTTTGTTGAGCCCAAACTTATTGAGTGTATATGTGCTCAGTTCTCATTATGTTGCCTTTTATTTCAAGTTGTAGGCAAAACATCCACTAGAGGCTGCTCCTCTACAAAGTACAATCACTCTAAACACCATCAGACTCCACACACCTCTGAATGTACAGATCAGACACAACACCTGAGGTTTAAATAAAGTTCATTTTATACTAGAGACAGCAGCTGACACCTCTAAAAAGGTCCTTGAAGTTAGGTTGTTCATTTATCACTGAGTTGTTTTGTACACCTAATTTATATGGAGATTTCACTAAATATTTTATAATCTAACCTTTATTGATCCCCTTGGGGAAATTCCTTCTCTGCATTGACCCATCCTATTCAAAGTTAACCTTAACTATACAGACTAGGAGCAGTGGGCTGCCACGGTGCAGTGCCCGGGGAGCAGTCAGGGGTTAAGGGCCTTGCGCAAGGGCCCACAGTGGTGGTGACTGGGACAAACAGTCGCTCTCACTTTCCCACCTCAACCTCTTGCCAGTCTGGGGACTCAAACCAGCGACCCACCGGTTACAAGTTCGCTTCACAAACCAC